>JAZKJV010000373.1:1654508-1913797 GCA_037367405.1 Ottelia alismoides | reverse complement strand
TCAAATTTCGTCCAAAGAAGAGTTGTCTTGTGGCTGAAATAAATCATAGAGTGATTTTCATTTTTGATTTTTAATTAAATCCACATACATCATTTTCACAAAGTTTCAAGTCTCCTTAATTTCATATGAAAATACCTTTATGAGATAATTTTCTTTCTACCTAATTTGAAAACTGGATTTATTAGGAATTATTTACTCACCGTCACTCTATTTTCACTAAAAAATCCATAAAAATTCATATTTTGTCAAAAAAATTCCAAAATATTACTGTAGCTTCCTTTCATCATGTTTATGTTCCACTAAATTTTTCATAATTTTTGCTTATTGTTTATGTGAAAATTTGCGAAAAAAACCCATAAAAAGTGTGTATTTTTACTTATTGCATTTTAACCCATAAAATTCCTAAAAAAATATGTTTTGTGTTCCTCACTGAATTAAGATCCTATGAAAAATATAGTTTTGCTAAATTGGACTGATTTTTTATAAAAATTATTTTGGCCTTGTTGTGTCTTTCCTTAGTTTCTTAATTCACTTGCATTTGCATTCTATTTGCATAAAAAATTAAAAAAAGAAACCGCATGGAAACCTAAATCTAAACTTTCGAATTAACCCCAGAGTTGTTCCTTTGCCTCCCTGAGTTCGACCCCGGACTTACCTCGGATATAAATTAAGCTGGGACACTCTTCACTGAGATGTTCTCTCAGTTCTGACAGATTCTCTAAGTACACGTATTACAACATACCCAAATTAAGCATCATGCTCAGCGATCCGTCAAGTACATATATATATATATATTCTAAAGGATAAAAGATCCAAGTTAGAAGCAAAGATCAGACAATGCATCTTCTTAGGATACGTACAATATGAGCTTGGTTATACATTGTATGATCCATTTTAGTTTAAGCTATTGAGAAATAAGGATGTGGTCTTCTCAAAAGATCAAACCATTGTAGACATCCAGTTTGCTGCAAAGGACTCTCATTCAAGCATCTATCAACCAATTGATGTGGACCTGGTTCCATTCTAGAATGCTACATATGCAATGCCAGATAATTCTACTGAGAAAATACTATATGCAAGGGAAGAAGAGGATCCAATATTTTCATTTCTGATGATAATGTTCTTGATGATGATGGATGATAGTATAGATGTTGGAAGCTCTTCTTCTGATACTCTCTCACATTAGATGCCCGTGGGGAGAGGCAATCCTCCATTAGATATTTTGCATGTGTTGTCTTGTTGATTGATTGTAGTGAACCTGAATGCTGTGAAGAAGCTATATATGATGTGAACAAAGAAAATTGGGTAGAAGATATGAAAGAAAAGAAATGATCCCTTCATGACAACTATACCATTGAGCTCGTCAAGTTGTCTAGAAGCAGGATGACATTAAGGAACAAGTATATTTTTAGAGTGAAACATGATGAATATTCTACAAACCTTCGATATAAAGTTAAGTTAGTTGTAAAATGTTTCAACCAAAGGAGGGAGTGGACTTTGAAGGGATCTATCCTCTTGTTGTCAAGATGAATTCTATCCGAGTAGTTCTTAACTTAGCAACTAACTTGAATAGATGTGCGTGAAAATGTTTTTCCCTCTATGGTGACCTTGAGGAGCAAATTTGCTTGCTGTAACATGAAGGTTTTACAGTTATGGGCAACGAGGACCATGTTTACAAGTTAAAGAAAAGTCTATATAGTTTGAAGTAGGTGCCCAAGCAATGACACAAGAAGTTTGAGTTCTTCATAGAGGAGTATGGCGCCTCCAAGACTTCTTCAGACCATTATGTGGTCAGGAAGAAAGTTTCAAGTGATGACTTCATTATTTTGTTGCGTTATGTTGATGACATGTTGAGTGTTGGCTGCAATATAATGAGAATTCAAGCTTGAAAAGGAATTGAGCAAGTTTGTTTCTATGATGGACTTGGGACATGTAAGTCAGATTTTGAGCATGAAGATCGTGCATGATCTAGAGGTAAGTAAATTGTGTTATCGCAAGAGAAGAACACTGAGAAGGTACTTCAAAAATTTCACATCGACAAGGCAAATCCAACTACAACCCCTTTTGAATCACATTTCTGTTTGAGCTCAAAACATAGCCCAAAAACTAAAGAAGAGAAGAGAGATATGGAGATAGTTCCCTATACATCAGCTGCAAGTAGTCTTATATATGACACGGTTTATATGATGTCTAACATTACTCATGCAATTGGACTTGTTAGTAAATTTCTCTCAAATCTGAGGAGAGAGAATTGAGAGAAATCAAGTGGATTTTGATACATCTTCAAGTTATTTGTAGTTACTCTTTTTGTTTCGGAGAAGAGAAGCCTATTTTCTTTGGATACATGAATTCCGACATGACATGTGATATTGATGGGAGAATGTCCATTTTGGGGGCACATGATGTATTTGGCATGGGGCATAGTTTCGCAGCAATCTTGAAGTTAGAAATGTGTGGCTTTATCTACTACATAGGCTGAGTTTGTTGTAGCTTAAGAGGCTTAGAAGTTTCCCTAGATGAAGTTCATATAGGAACTTGATTTTGTTGAAGACAAGTACGTGATTTATTGTGACAACCAAAGTGTCATTCACATTAGCAAGAATTCCACATTTCATGCAAGGTCGATGCACATTTATGTGAGGTATTAGTGAATATGAAATGTCTCAGAAGAGAAGAAATGTATTCTTAACAAGATCCACACAACTGATAATGGTGCATGCATGATGACCAAGCCATTACCACTTTGAAAAATTGAAGATTGTTGTTCCTTTACTGAAATTGGAGCATATTGCTCCTTGTTGATGTTGAGAGTTTTGGAATCGATGGTGGTTCCTTTCCATTAGGGAATTCAACCATCACTTGGACCTAGGTAGTATTATCCTCAACATGGAACATGTTGATTGCTGATTTCTTTCTTATAGACTTAAGGGAGAGATTTGTTGGGCAATGCCCGAAGAATTCCAACCCATGCTGGGCATCATTGCAGAAGATCCCTTTGGGCATGGGAGAAATTGTTCCACATTCCCAAGGTTCTGGCAGACATAATCGTGGATAGAACATCCACAATTTCTTTTGCTCTTGTTCTTGGTATTGTGTGGAAGAAGCAAGGGCTGCAACATTTCCTTATCCTTCTTACCTCATTTCCTTAGATCGTAGCGCATATATCATACCCTGCAGTGGTAACAAAGACATGATCCTTTATAAGAGCAACTAGAGAGCTTGCTTGAGCAGCCACATTCTTGGTGACATTTCTCCATTTCCCCTCTTTCAATGCTGATACTTTATTGATATACCATTGGAAGAAGGTTTGGCTTTAAGTAGCCTCAAGGAAGAACAATCTTATCACCACGATTTGTAGATTAGTTTTGGTCATTGATTCACTTCCGTAATATTAGAGGAAATTGGTTCCCAACAAAATGAACTTATCATGAATCAAATATAAATATTAACATACAGATATGGATTATCCCACGGACAAGTGCCTTCTAACACTTACAAGTCATAAGAAATGTTTTTGTAAAGTCGAAGTTAATAGTTGATTAATTAAAATTAGATAAGCTTTAAATAAAACAAAATAAGAAAGAAAGTTAAGTCATATGCTCAATCAAATAAGTCGTAACAAATAACTAAATATCATAAACATATATTTTTCTTCCCTCATTTGAAAACAACTCCAAAATACAATATGTTTAGTTAACCTATAACATATTGATATATATATATATATATATATATATGGGTTTGGGGATCCTAAACCCAGGTGCAGGTAGCTTTCCTACACCCACCCCATTTTCTTCCAATTTTTTTATTTTTTTGAAATGAATCCTCAGGGGATTTAGTTAAAATATTAAGTTGAATATATGTTTCAAATTTCATGTAAAACTGGCATTCCTAACATGTCCATTAGAAGGGGTCGATTTCAGCAAATCTGAGACCGTTAAAATTTGACTGTCTTTATGGATAAGTTAGAAGTCTCAAAATAAGTTGAAATTTGAATGACACAATGGTGATATATTATGATCTAAATATCCTAAAGACCCATTTCAAAAAAATAAAAAAAACTTAGAGAAAACGAGGTGGGTATAGGAAGGTTACCTACACATGGGTTTAGGCTCCCTTTTCCCTATATATATAATGTAAACAAATATATCTCCATGCAATATACAAATATAGATCTAGTAATACATCCAATCTATATCCTCTAGAAAAATAGAGAACCATATAAGTATCCATATATCCAATAAAAGTGGAAATGATATCTGTATCCATATATGTATCCTCTAAAATTAAAAACAATATTCTCACCCATATTCGTATTCGCCAAGATGAAAAATACATATCCATATCCGCTTAAACGGGGATACGAAAGCATATGAATAAGAATCAACCCTTATTCATTTGCATCCCTAGAGAAACATGTGCACACCACCAAAGCAAATGTTCTCAAGTTCAAAAACAGCAACATTTCAATTCGAAAAAGCTAGACAGAAAACAACATTTATCGGTCAACTGCAGACTTTGGCAATACACGATCAATAAAAACTCCAAATGGCTTCTTGCAGTTGGAGTGACCCATAAATCAATGGAAGCAATTTTTCGAACTCTTTTCAACGGAAGGCATCCCAGCGGCAAAAAAACGGCCAGAATTTTCAAATCACAATACATTGCCTAGACAATGTATGTACAGAAAGAAAGTATCCAGTCTGACGTATACCTGTTAGCATGAAGTCCAAATCCATGCTCGTGATTTACAAACCCTAAGAACGAAGAAAAACATAATGACACTGCTCTGCCAAAGACCTTTTTTTGATCAACGAATTTCATACAGTCAAACAGCTGGGTCTTCAAGCTTTGCAGATGCCAAATTCATTGATCTTGGGATAGACAAACTTCTCATCAAGCTTATTCTGCGCCCATATCAGCATCTTTAGCAGACTTGGAAGCATGGGATCTGCACTCAGTAAGCAGGACAAACCATGCTCGTAAATATACAGGAAAATATTAGAAATGTAGTCAATTATCATAACAATAGTCCCAAACAGGGCAAAGAAAAAGAACATAAAATTTGCATTGCCAACCCAAGCTAAAAAGTAGATGTAAATGTATCCTAATAATGCTACATTCTAATGTCCCTGATCTGAAAGATTAGATAAACTCGCATTGACTGGCCTATTTACAAGAACTGATTATGAGTTAAGACGCAATAAATAAGAACAATACCCTTCAACCCGTTCAATACAAGATATTAAAAATCGGACCGAATGTTGCACTAGTCAGGTACATTGCTGTTTCAAACCAGTTGGAGCACTGATGACATCAGCATGATATTAGGATTCGTATCGACCTTAAAAATTGGGCCGTGCATACTTTACTCGACCGCTGAATCGCGAAAACCATATATTTATAGTGTATATGTATCTACAGGACAACCTTTCAAATTTTTGAAAAGAATAGTGCTTACGAGAAGCAAACTATAAAAATGGAAGTACGGAGTAAACCAACTTTGATGCAGTTTAAATATTATGCAGACATTGGAAATCATCATCTAAATCATGCGACAAGACATCGAATTCATTGAACTGTTCATCTCTTTTTACTTTTTCTTTTTTCCAGTATACCCCTCCAAGTTAGCATTCAATTCATTATTAACCTTGTGAGGACTAGATGTGACCACATGTTGTAGCCACCAATGATGTTGTAATAGTCTCACGTCTAGTGCTCACAAAGTGTAAGAGTAGGTTATAACCTATAAGAGAGAGGGATTACTACTTCATAACTTAAGCTAAAGTATTTTGGGCACTGGTCAACGGATCTAGTAGGATATGAGCATAATAAGTTGTCAAGGCCTACTTATTCGCAATAATTTCTCAGATCTGGAGCTGCGATGAACCAAGTCCGTTCTAATAGTAGAAAAGGCCACCAAAGAGGTGGAGTACCCCTACCAAAGAGATAGGTGGAAAAGGCCACCAAGAAAGTGCAACGACCACTATTACTAGGATTAAGTGATGTGTCATATCGTCAAAAACCTTGTAAAAGTACACGGGGGAGGCCGGAACACCCTCAAAACATAGTTTCACATGTAGGACTTAGAAAAGTGCGGGAGTAGGTTACAAGAGGGGGATTTCTACTTCACAACTTAGACTTAAGCATTTTGGTGGTGGTCAATACGTCCAGTTGGGCTAGGAGCCAAACAAGTTGTCAGAGCCAGTTATTCCGGATAATGCTTCGGGTCAAGACGGGACGTTAGAAATGGTATCAAAGCAAAGTTACCTCTAATAGTGGAAAAGGTTACCCAAGAGGTGGAGCACCCCAACCAAAGAAATAGGTTGAAAAGCCTATTTAGATGGTGCAATCGCCACAATTACTGAAAAAAATGTGATAAACCATATTGCAATGAGGGTGTTGTGAATACAAGTCTTGGAAGTTGTAATACCTCAAACATGGTCTCACATCTAGTACTCGTAAAGTGCGAGGGTAGATTATAAGAGAGAAGGATTACTACCACATAACATGTGCTTACGCATTTTGGACGATGGGACTGTCAACTACCCCCACTGGAATAAAAAGGAATCTATTGTATCGGTGATTTTCAAACATCAACTATTTCTTTTTTTTTGAAGCCAAAAAGGGGGGAGCACGCAGTGGATAATACAAGAAAAAGGACTCGGTTACAACAACAACCAGTCCTTAATAAGCCTCGCAGACTGTAAACAGACGTTTTCGCGATAAAACCGTTGACCCAAAAAACGAAGGCATTTCTAGCCAGCCAGGTGGACCACAAGATAGCCAATGGGCGAAGAACCTCTTGTCGCGGTCGCAGACGCGCTAACCACAAAGATCCCCAAAAAGCGTCGAAACTCCTCGCATTAACCCAATCCATATCAGGTTCCCCCCATAAAGTCCTCGTAACCGAACAAAGGAAGAAGAGATCTTCCACCGATTCTATACCAGTTTCGCAAAGGGGGCATCTGTCAGTACTAAGCCCAGCCATTCTTGCACACCGATCTCTCGTCATCAACCTTTTCCGCCTGAACAACCAAAGGAAAAAAACCGATCCTCTCGAGGAGAAGAAGCCCCCAAATAAAACCGCAGTCCCTAGCAAGACCATCCGTGCGCCAAGGAGGCGGCCTACAGATTGCCCTGTATGTCTTCAGCTCCAATTTTTCAACAACAGGTAGCCAGTCCGCCATTTTTGTTCTACCCGTCGTCAACG
Organism: Ottelia alismoides; assembly: GCA_037367405.1. Taxonomy (NCBI): domain Eukaryota; kingdom Viridiplantae; phylum Streptophyta; class Magnoliopsida; order Alismatales; family Hydrocharitaceae; genus Ottelia; species Ottelia alismoides. The sequence goes on along the minus strand of JAZKJV010000373.1, from coordinate 1,906,584 downwards.
ACAGGCCTAGATAACGAATAGGCAGCACTCCGCAATCCGTGCCCATCGCAGTGCCGCACTCCTGCGCCTCCTCCTCGGATAAATCAAAAGGGACCATCGTAGACTTGGCACGATTCCTCCTCAGCCCCGATATTTCACCAAACAGATCCCAATGTATCTGCCATGCCACAAGCTTCATCCACACCTCCCTCGATAAGGAAAATGGTATCGTCCGCATATTGAAGAAGAGGAATGGACATGTCATTCCGCGAGTACCCACGCGTCATCCCGCAGCTCTGGACCCGATCGACTAAACAAGCTAAAACATCAGCTGCAATGACAAAAAGTAAAGGGGCCAAGGGGCATCCCTGCCTGACCCCCCTTTGAGGTTGAAAGAATCCCCCTCCGGCCGACCATTCACAAGAACCGTCATAGAGGTAGTTGTCACACAACGTTTCATCCACGAAATCCAAAGATCCGGAAAGCCCCTACTGTGCATTGCCTCCCAAAGGAAGCGCCAGTCCAGAGTGTCGTAAGCCTTTGCAAAGTCCACCTTCCATAACAACGCCTTCACCCTGTGCCTCTTCCAATCATTAATGATTTCAGTAGCCATAACCAATCGGTCCCCAATCTGCCTCCCGAGGACAAAAGCCGACTGCAGCGGAGAGATAATGTGTTCAAGCACCCTGCTAAGCCTAGTAGCGAAAATCTTTGCCACTATCAGGTACAAAACGTTGGAGAGAGCAAACGGCCTAAAGTCCTCAATACGTTCAGCTGTCCCATGCTTTGGAAGGAGAAAAATCATAGCTTATTTATCTTCTCAAACCCCGCATTACACCTGCAAAATTCCTTGACCACGTCCATCAATTCCACCGCCAGCAAATCCCAAAAGTTCCTATAGAAGGCGACCGGGGAAGCAGTCCGGGCCAGCGCCCCATCCGCATTCAAATTCCAGACCGTGTCTTCAACTCCTCCATGGTTACTGATTGAATCAAGCTAGCGGCATGAGCACCAGAGAGCCACGAAGCACCCAGGCCGGTTCATCTCCACCGTCTGGAAGAAACCCTCGACGCAAAGGCATGGAAGTGGTCCGAGATCGCCATGCCCATTTCTCTATCCCAACCACCCTTACCTCATCCACAATCACCGACCGGATAAAATTAGCACGACGCCTTCCGCTAGCCACTTTGTGAAAGAAAGCAGTATTAGCATCTCCCTCCTTAAGCCATTTGCTCCTGGATCTCTGCCTCCACTCAGTTAGCGGCTTCTTATCTTCCTCGACAATCTTCTTTTGAGCCTCGGCACGCTGAACTAATTCGTCCAAAACAAGAGGTCTGTCATCCTCTAACCTGTCGAGCCTACAGAGCTCCTCCTCAGCCGCAGCTCTAGCCACTCGCCTGGCTTCTCTAGATTCCTTCTTGAAAGTACAAAGCATAATGCGCAAGGACCTTAGCTTTTGTTCAAATCTCGAAAAATCGGTACCCGAGACTGCCGAGGATCTCCAGTGCAAGGAGACCACCTCCCTGAAGCTCTCCTCCAACAGCCATGCCCGCTCGTATCTAAAGAATCCCCTCGGAATGGAAGTCTCATTGAAGTCCCATATAAGCGGTGAATGGTCCGAGAGCGTCCGAGGCCTACCAGTAGCAAACGCCAACGGGAAAAGCTCCAAGAGCTCGGTCGAAGCCAAGAAGCGATCAAGGCGGGAACAGGAGCCAGAGCTCCGCCACGTGTACTTCAGGTCAGTCGCGTCCATAACCTCCAGCCCCAAGAAATCCACTACTTCAGCAAAATCTGCCGAGCCCGGGTCCTGACCCCCACGCAAGCCTGGTCGATCAGATGAAAAGAGAGTAACATTAAAGTCCCACCAATCAACCATGCACATCCCGGGAAAGCACTCTTCACCTCCCGCAGATCCGACCGCACCTGCTGCCTCATAGTTGGTTGGCACGGCCCGTATACACACGAGATAGCGAAAACAACTCCAGAGCGAAGCGCCGAAGACATTCCAGAATCACCGTGAGAACGAAATTCCCCTCAGTTCAGCGGTACAAGCATAACAAGAGTCCTTCCAAGCAATCGCCAATCCCCCCGCAGAGCCAGCTGCATCCAGCGCTCTAAAACCACCCATAGATGTCATATCAAAAGAGCACCAAACAGATCAGGCATTGAATCAAGCTTTGTTTCCTGTAGCATTATAATATCGCAGCCCCATTCCATGAATCTTGAGCCCAAAATCTTCCTCTTTAACGGGTCACCCAGACCCCTTACGTTCCACGAAAGGATCCTCGTTGACGGGCATTAGAATTACCGGGGATGCGGATCAGCCCTGCAAGCGCCGCAATTTTACTTAATCGATCAGACACAGGAGGGATGTCAGCATACTGGCGCTTAGGTCGTTGCCATCTTTTGTATCTCTTCCCAGCCCTTCTGTCCCCCACGGATCCAATAGCAGTAGGTACATCCTCCGTGTTCATCGGCCAGGTAGCGCCAGGCTGACCTTCTTCGTGTGCCCCCGACTCCACCGTAGGTGACACGTCCCCTGACGAACAACGATGGTCAGGCGAAGGGGAGCCTCCCAAAAGAGATTGATGCCTAGCATCGAATCCACACTTGCCCACAGATAATGCAGTGGACTCTTTGACGCATTCCTGAAAAACAAAAGGCGGTAGCGGGTTCGCATCCACAGTTCGGTCTTCAAACAAAACACGGGTTTCCGCAGGGCCCGCAGACCCGGGAGAAACAAAAAAGCCGCCCGCTTGCGAGATCCGCTTGCCCAGGCCCACTTCCAACGCCCGAATAATAGGCGGAGCCACCCGATTCAGACTCGATTGTATCGGCAAGGATCCGAAACTTGGAAGAGACGTTCCCCAATCCAGCGAAACATCCGCCCTCTGAATAGATGCAAAAAGATCCTCGTGATTCGTCGTTTCGGGAATCGCCCCCCAACTACCCGCGACGTTTGGGGTGGACCTCGCCAGGTAAACGAAACGTTTTTCCCCAACTGCAATATGGAATGCGAACCGACATCCACCAGCCCCTCACCGGACGGGGAATCGCCGTCAACCATCGGTTGTCGTGGCGGTGGCGCAGGAACCTAAAAAGATATCTGCAGAGGAAAAGCAAAGCGACCGATGACAATCTCCGCCATAGCGAGCGGCCCAGCATCGAATGGGCAATGCATCAGCACTAACGTGACCTCAGGGTCCGAACACGGCTTCGTCCCATCCGCCAACACCTGCACCACTGACCGCACCTAGCGTAGTGCCTTCCTCAGGTACGTGGTCGACCGCGACAGAAACGGAACCCCCCGCACCTGTGCCACCCGCCTTATCCAGCGATCCATCAGCCCATCATCAAAGCGAGGAAGCCTCCAGACAATATCCTTTGCAACGCATGATGTCAAAAGATGTATCTTTTGGCAATCTGATAGTCCCCTAACGCAGCACCAGCGGTCACCAAGATGGACCACATCTCCCGTGAATTGAGTACCGAAATGGCCAGATATCTCCGCCCAAACTACCGAGGCTGAGCCGCTATCCTTTACCCACGAACCGATCAAATAACCGTCCTTGTTTCCCTCACATGTAGCTCCGACGACCGATGCATATGAACGCCCAACCGAACCTTCATCAGCCCATGCTGACGTAGCCGAACACGAGCCATCGTTCCGCACGACAGAAGCACGACCCTGAAGGGTCTTACAGGAGCTACGGCGATGCCCCACCAACCCGCAGGAAAAGCATCGCGGGGGAGACCAGCAAGAGGAGGCCAAATGCCCCCCTCCCCACACCTAAAACATCTCCGGTCAGCCTTCTTGTGCGTCACGAGCGTCCATCCACCCCCATCTGTCGATCTCCTGCTCTGCCTTACGAAATCACCGCCATCTCCCCGAGTCTTCTCCACGCCTGTAGTCCCCTGGCGGACACGCCACTGGAGATGTTCCCGCTTCCGCCGAGAACCTCGCCCTCGCTCCCCACCCATGCTCAATCCCCCAAGGGAGATATTGTGGATAGTTTTGGAGAAGAGACAAGTACATTTCAACATCAACTATTTCTTGGAATGCTTGCTTCATCCTCGGCAATTAGTCGGACTAAACCACCAACTAAATCTCCATTGTTCACCTTAATAAGTGGATGGCTTCAATAGTTGAGCGACCTGGCATGAATCCGAATTGGTTTTCTTTTACTTTGGAAACTTGCTTCAACCTTTTTTCGATCACACGTTCCCAAAATTTTATAGTGTAACTCATCAGCTTGATACCTCTATAATTTGAACAATTTTTAATTTCTCCTTTGTTCTTATAAAGAGGCAATACGACGCTTCTCCTCCAATTTTCAGGCATTTTCTTGCTTCGCCAAATAATATTAAATAAATTTGTAAGCCAAGTCAAACCATGCTCACCTACAACTCTCCAAACTTCTATAGAAATATCACCATGTCTTACACCTTTCCTATGTCTCATAACCTTCAAAACCTCCTCTATTTCCTTCATTTGTATTCGTCTATAGCTTGCAGAATTCAAGTAATTTCACTACTAGCTAGATCTCCCAAAGTGATATCATCCTTCCTCGATAAAAAGCTTATGGAAGCACTGCTTCCATCTAGTCTCTATATCCTTCTACGTAACAAGCACATGACCGTCCTCATCATTAATGCATCTCACTTGAGAAAGGCATTTGGTCTTTCTTTCTCTTGCTTTAGCCAACCTAAATATATCCTTCTGGCCCTCCTTAGAGTCGACATTTTTGTACAAAACTTCAGAAGATTTTAACTTAACTTCGTTTACAGCCTTCCTTGCTTCCTTCTTCGCTATTTTGAGGAGGGTTGTGCATCTCATGCTTGGGTAAATTGAGGATGGTTGCACGTTAGGTAGTCGACAACCATCGCAAGAGAGACAAATTCCTATATAGTGTTCTTATAATTATTTTAAGTTTTATTTTCTAAATTTTTGCTCAAATCCATGTTAAAAAGATTCGAACTGTTTTTTCAAGATATAAAGAATGCAAAATGTTAAAGAACTGCTAACTACAAAACTTTTAAATAAAAAATCCATCATAGACTAAAGACGTGACAATAATGACTACGATCACAATGTCGATCCATCTGTTGCATATGTTAATGGCACTATTTTCTTTGTGGTGGGTGTGCAGGAGGCAAAAGATATAGCTATATCGTTGAAGCTTTTCAATGATATCTATGGCCTTCAAGTCATTGGTGGCATATCGGCTTTTATTGCGTTTGACATGGAGGAGGCAAAGATCGAGGCACGTGGGGGCATCTTTGCATGCATAGCACGAGAAGCTTCCAATCTATTATATGAGTTTTCCTTTTGTGTGTACTCGCCTTCGTCAATGTGACTAGTAGCCTCCGATAGAGATGATAAAGCAGTGGTCACCTTGTCCTGCTTAAGGCGATGCTCTCTACTACTTCAATTTTCTTACTTTCACGTCCGCTTCCTACAAGCGTAAGGAAACGCTTGGAGACACCAATGTTCAGGAAGGTGCTATGCGGTACTCAGCTGGAGCATAAAGAGTATGCGGCATGCGGGAGAGTATGCGGGGATTATGCGGTTTGGTAATTTTCTTATTAAAAATATAAATAAAAATTAAATATTATGTTAATATCCTCGGTCGGAAGAGTATGCGGGGAGTATGAGGTTTTATGTGGAATAGTATACGGTTTTATGCGGGAAAGTATGCGGTTATATGCGGGGGTATGCGATATTATGTTATTATGCGAATAATAATAAAAATGTTTATTAGAAAAGTGGCCGAGTAGGTGGCACATAGGGGATATACTCGGTTGAGTATGCGGGTCAACCCACATACATGGTCGTTTCACCATACTCGGAGCGGCAAGGCTAACGAGTACGAGTATGCGGCCGAGTATGCGGTTTACTCGACCGCTTTCCTGAACACTGGGAGACACTAATACGAAGGTTCTGCTTGTAGAATTCACGTGATGGTCTCATATTTTCCAAATTGGCAACAACTGATATGTTCTTTGCAGTTCGAAGGTAGAAACAACATACCACCTTTGTATTTACTATTTATTATGAGAAGGCATCTGAGGTGTGGTGCATAATGGAGATTGATTAGGTAATTTGTAGTACCATGCCCTCTCTCTGGGAGTCCCTTTTCAACTCCTGCTTTCATCCAACGACTGATAGAATCAAGCCAGTTGATGAGCTCTTGGCTCTTTGGTTGGGGAGGAATGGTGTTGTTTTCCGCTCTGAGCGTTTTTACGTTGAAAATGTGATTCATCATGCAAGGACTCTCGAGTCTTGGCTTTTGTAAATTTGTAAATCGTTTTAATTACTTATCTTAATCTAATGGGTGAGCACCTATGCATGTTTCCCTCTTTTGCTTAAAAAATCATCGAGGATGCTGCTAGTAAGTTAAGAACATTGTTGCATACTGTGAAGGATGGTGGTCTAGGATTGCTCATCATGGAGGAGATGAACAAAGAGTTACACGCTAAGCATGTCTCTCACATTTGGGGCAACGGTTCGAACTTGCTTTGATCCTTACTGCAAGGCATCTATGGGGTTTCGATAGGGTTTTCCGCATACACCACGGCAGTAGCTTTGCGATCAATTTCTAGAGGGGGATTTATGTTGTTCCTCCTGAGACCTCATCCTCGTTGAAGCCTATATTAGGTGATGTTGGCAGCTTTCAGTTTTGGTTGGACAAATGAACCAGTAGAGGGAATCTGTGATCGATCCCCCTCCCCCTTTTTGCATTGGCAACCGACCAGGGGATGTATGTAACTGAGACTTGGGACAATGGGGTATGGTCCCCCTAGTTCCATATGAACCTCTCTAATTAGCGAGCAGTGGAGTTTTTGGCTTTGGTCGTAGATGTCCTTCTGATGGACTTAATCACCAGAACTGGGTAAATGTTTCTTTCTCTTGAAGTATTATATGCTTTGATTGTGTTGGATTAAGCAGATTTAAGCGTGGAAGATCTCTCTGAGGGTCAAGACCTTCCTTCAGATGTTGAAGAGGGATCAGGTATGAAGATCTTCCATAGCATTGATGGCTCCTATCAACTGTATGTTGAGAGCCTGGAGGACGTCATCTACCTTTTCTTTTCTTATGCCAATTCAAGAAATTGTTTGGTGTCACCTAGTATTGATGAGGTGGCCATTGATAGGGCCTCTGCTTTTTGGGTGTCGAATTAGGTCATCTTGGGTGGCAAGGACAATGAGAGGATTCGAGCGGTGGCTATTCTATAAATGACTTGGTTGATAATAATTGGATATTTCCATTGTTGTAAAAGTCGGCCGACTAGGCCGATTAGTCGGTCCGACTAGTCGAGTCGGTGGGGTAGCCGACTCGACTAGGCCTAATCGGCCATTAGTCGGTCAATCTGACTAATCGGACCGACTAGTTAGCCTAGTAGACCGACTACAAGGCCGACTTTTATATAGAGATTTTTTAAATTTTTTAGTTTTTCGATTTTTTTAAAAGCAAACTTATTCTAATATGCCTAATGTTATATTTAAAGACAATTACTTCTTTTATTTCATCATGATAGAATAGAAGATGTACAAATCAATGTAAATATATAAGAATATGTATATAAAAATTGATTTATATATTTAAAATAATTAAAAAATTCAAAACCGACTAATGGTCGACTAAACTCGAGTAGTCGCCCGACTATCGATTAATCCTTAGTCATTGACCCCACCGATCGAGTACTTACTATCATTTTCTGCAACCTTGGATATTTCCGAGTGAGATTTTTATGTGGAAAATATTCTGTCTCATGTGAGGATTCTACGAGATTCATGATTGTTATAATCGTGATACTTAAACTTGTGAATACAAGAGTTGTTGGGAGCTTGCCTTTTCGGCATCGTACCCATTTTTTTTAGAAATTACTCTTAAAGGAAAGGAAAATTTGTGATCACACCCATAGGTCAAAAATCCTCAAATGATAATAGTGCACTTTACATACACATCAGTTCATCATGATTAAGCAGAACATACTTTTTTCTAACCCCATTTAAACAGTTCACTACAATCATATATCGATATCCTTATGATAATGTTCAAATCCATTTACTGTTGATAACATTGCACTGGTACACTTCTCACTTATACCAGTACATCACAATCACGTCTCAACAATAAACCTAACACTCGCACATGTATACATTTGTAGAGAAGAGAAACAAATGAGACATTTATTTCATAGGGTTAGGGTCTCTTATATACAGAGAAAACCCTAAAGAGTACAAGAGAAAAAATACATAAATACCCCTGAAGGATTACGGAACCCGAAGGATTGCGAACATAAATGTAAATATAATAACTCTAACACTCCCCCTCAAGTTGGATATGATCAACAGATATGCTCCAACTTGAGCGGGAGTGTTAGAGTTTGAGTTGGAGCATATCTGTCGATTATGCCCAACTTGGATACTAAGTACATGAGGCGATTCCTTGGAAAAGCCTTTGTGAGGATGTCTGCAAGCTGAAGTTTAGTGGAGATGTGTGGAGCGTCGATTCGTCCTCCTCATAATGCATCATGAATGAATGATAATCAACTTCAATGTGTTTTGTTCGCTCATGGAAAATTGGATTGATGACGATGTACGTGGCAAACTTGTTGTCGCAGTATAAGGGTACATGAGTGGCGATTGACATGCCAAGTTCTGTTAGGAAAGAGACAAGCTATGTGATCTCACAGGTGGCTTGAGTCATTGCTCTGTATTCTACTTCCACGCTGGATCTGGAGACCATTTTCTGCTTCTTGCTTCACCAGGTGACAAGGTTGTCCCCAACAATCATGGCATATCCTGTAGCGGATCGATGATCCTCAGGAGAGCTAGCATAGTCAGAATATGTATAGGTCAAGATATTAGTGTGCCCATTCACCCCATAGAAGAGTCCACGTCCGGGAGATTCCTTAAATATCGAAGGATCAAAAGGGCATCCTGCCAGTGACTGTAAAGAGGCTTCTCTATATGTTGGCTGGCTCTGCTCAGCATATGATATATCTAGCCTAGTAACAGTGAGATAGAACAATTTTCCCACTAATCTTTTGTACCGTGTTGCATCCTCAAAAGTTGGATCCGTAAATGTTTAATGTTTTCTCACTTCTGCAGGGATACCAGATGGCCTGCATCAAAGTAGTCATGCCACAGTCAGAATATCGAGGCAATACTTCCTCTGTGAAAGATGGAGCCCTTTTGTAGTGCGTATTACCTCAATGCCAAGAAAATAACGAAGTCGGACGAGGTCTTTCGTGACAAAGATCTTTTGGATGAAGGTCTTGGTCTCATGAATACCATCTACATCATATCTTGTGACAACCATATCATTAACATAAACAGCAAGAATGACCGTGCCAGTAGACCGTCATCTAACAAAGACAGAGTAGTCAGATGTTGTCCTATGAAAGCCAAGTGTTTTGATTTCTGTAGTGAGCTTGTCAAACCATGCCATGGGGCTCTACTTCAGACCATAAATGGCCTTGCGTAGTCGACATAAATGCTCCCCCTCGATTTCATACCCTGGCGGTTGCATCATGTAGACTTCCTCCTCAATGTCACCATAAAGAAAGGTATTCTTCACATCAAATTGGTAAATGGGTCAAGCCTTGTTGGCATCAACAGAGATAATTGTATATATCGACCCCATTCTGGAAACAGGTGAGAAGGTCTCAAAATAATCAACCCCAAAGGTTTGTGTGAAACCTTTGACAACTATCTGGCTTTCAACCTGTCAATAGAACCATCAAGCGACTGTTTAGTCGTCACGACCCATCGGCAAGCCACAAGGCGAACTCCCGGGGGACAGGCACAAGATCCCATGTACCTCGATAGGTAAGTGCATCCATCTCCTAATCCATGGCCATCGCCAACCATGATCATGTATTGCAATGATCTCTTGGAACATAAATAAGATTCAGAGCATATGCAAATCTCTTATCACAGCTAGATAAACCATCAAAAAAAGTAAAATGTGACATGGGTGATACGTACTTTGCCTTTTTTGCTTGCGTAGAGCTATAGGAAGCTCCTCAGGTACATCTGGAGCAGCAGTGGTAGGAGCACTCAAAGTGGTCATATCATCCTGCATAAAAGGGACATGCAAAGGTACAAACACTGGTGTAGAAGGTATAGTGGTATGCTGGCGAGTATAGATGATTAGTGGAGGGAGGTCCAAAGGAATGTCACTCACAGACTATGTGAAATAACTTATCTGCTCGAAGAAGGTGACATCAACAGACACATAGTATCGATGCCCAAAAAGATCATAGCAGCGATAGCCTTTCTGGGTATGAAGTACTCAAGAAAGACACATTTGATGGAACGAGAGGATAATTTGCCAGCTACATGAAAGTTGTGAACAAAGGCAATAAAATCAAAAAATCATAGAGATATGGGAAAAGAAGACTCGGTAGGGTAAAGTAAGGAAAATGAAGTTCCCCCTTCGAGAACAGACAAAGGAACAAGGTTGATGAGATAAACTGCAGTAAGGATACCATCCCCCAATAGTGTTTAGGAAAACTCATTTGACTAAGAAAAGATTTGGCAACATTTAGCAAGTGTCGGAGTTTCCTCTCAACTATACTATTCTGTTGTGAGGTATGTGGACAGGATGTTTGGTAAACAGTTCCTTGGGACGCAAAGAAAGAGGTCAAGTTCTGTTGGGTTAACTCAAGAGCATTGTCAGTACAAATAATCTTAACAATGCTAGAAAAGAAAGTTTAACACATTGAAAGAAATTCCTAACAATTTGATTAATCTCTAAGCGCTCCTTTATTACATATACCCAAGAAGATTGACTATAATCGTCAACAAAAACTATAAAGAAGTGATGACCTTGATACGCGGACCGGACAAAGTCCTCAAACATCACAATGAACAAGATGAAAAGCAGTAGTACTACGAGACTCGGTATAAACAGGAAACAAAGCTCGATGGTGTCTTGCACTGAAAGGGCTTCAGAGTAGAGAGTTCAGGAAAATCATAGAGATGGCCTTGGCAGAGAGATGCCCAAGGCACGGATGCCATAGGAGCGGATCTTCGAAGATGGACGCAACACCAACAAACTTGGAGGTCGCGGGTATGCCAAGATAATATATGTCATTCTTCTCATGAACCCCACCAAAAATCTGCCTCGTCCGAATGTCCTAAAAATAGCAACAAGACACAACAATTATCACACAACAATGAAGCTCAATACAAAGCTTATAAACTGACAGCAATCTAAGAGTAAAATCAGGAGCACAGTGAACCCCAGAAAGTCGGAGCTTGAAGAGAATTCCATAGTTCCGACAGTGGTAATCGGTGATTGAGTCCCATTAGCGACGCAAACTGACTTCACGGAGGTAGATGGTACGGAGGAGGTGAGCAGACTACCTTCTTCAGTCAAATGAGTAGAGGCATTGAAATCAATAATCCAAACCGGAGCAGGAGTGACAACATAGTTGGCTACTGTACCTGAAGGAGTATCCAGAGCAGCAGTGGTAGTGTTACTAGTGCTAGTAGGCCATGGAGTCTGAAGGATATGCATCATGCAGGAGTACTCTATATCACTAAGATCAACAGTCTTGCCACTGGAGGTTATTGAAGGCGACGCCTCTTCCACATCGCAGTCATCCTCATAGGGCGTGATAAGAAGTTACGCCAAACTTCTGCCAGTATCGTTCAGACGGGTGGTTCCATCGACCACAGTGAGTGCAAAGGGCGGTAGAGTCTCGCCTATGGCTACGATCAAAGTCGCAACCTCATCCAGATTCTCGTCCACGACCACGAGTTGGATCACGACTGCATCCTCCTCGAAAGTTGTATCTGCCCCATTGCCCAGATGAAGCAATGTATGCAAAGTTCTCTATTTAAGGTAAGATAGGAGGTCGGGCAGCAAATATCTCGAGTTCCTCAAGTCGGCCAAAGATGGCCTTCATTGTTGGCAGTGTGTCTGATATACGAAACTGCTATTTAGCAGTTTGGTATCCAGAATGCAGGCCATCAAGAAAGCGGTATACCTGCCAGTTAGAACGCTCTTGTATCTGTTTGGTGCAACATGAGGGCTGGAATATTGCAAGCTCCTCATACAGGCTAAAGAGATGTCAGTAGTACTCGATGAGGGTGGAATCACCCTGAGCTGCCAACCAGATTCGTCTATAAATGTCTGCAAGGCATGACTTCATCTTCTTCTAGGAGTATGTTTGCTCGAGATCCTCCAACATTTTCTTGATCGTATTTTTATAAAGGAGATTTGAGGCAATGTGAGCCTCAACATTGTTCATCATCCAGTTGATAACCAAGTAGTTGTCTGTCTGCTAGTTGTCTCGTACTCTTTGTCCTTTTCATCTAATGGATCTTTAATTAGAATGTAGAGTTTTTTACCACCAATGAACACTATAAAAGATCGAGACCAGAGCATGTAATTTTTTGTGCAATTGAGTTTGAAAGTAGTGCCATGACATTCGAGGCCAAGGACTTTGTCTTGGGAGAAAAAGATGCCATGGTGAGATCTTGTGCTTGACTTAAGGATGCATACAAGGGCTGAGTAGTGCCTTAGAACTCATTTTTGAATGTAATAGTGGTCTGAAAATTTGCTTTCGCGGTAGATCAAGGGATTTTCGAGGCTCTTCCGACACCAAAGATAGTATCCAAGGGGTTGTGCGCAGCAGGTCAGAAGTCCAAGAGGATTGGTGGGCGGTACCGGTGGTACTAGAGGTGCAACAGGGGCTGCTGGAGGGGGCTCCATGCGGTGTCGGGCGGTGTCGGCGACACAGGATGTCTGGCTAGAGCAACTGGAGTCTCGGGTGGCGCTTTAGGTGCTGCTGGACGTGGCAGCTGGTGCTGCTGGGGGCTCGGACTGCCTTGCGCGGGACCCCTTGATGAGAGAAGGGTCTGCGTAAGGAGAGAGGGCTGGTGGTGGCGACGGGTTTCGGGTAGTAGGCTCCGGTTTAGGATCGTTGCTCTGATACCATTGGAAAAGAGAAACAAATGAGACGTTTATTCCATAGGGCTAGGGTCTCTTATATAGAGAGAAAACTCTTGAGAGTGCAAGAGGAAAAATATATGAATACCCTCAAAAGGTTACGGAACCCGAAAGGTTACGAACATAAATGTAAATATAACAACTGTAACAACATTGTTTGGACCTCTTAACCATTTAGGAAAAATGATTCAAGTACACCACTACTTCTATACATTCAACGATACATTTTTATTGCATCAGTACATTTAGATTTTATATCGACGGACCTAGAGCACAATTATGAGTGATTCTAGCCATTTCAGACCACAATTTTAGTGATAGATATTTTTATATGGCCCATTCACCTATAAAAGACTCATATAGTAACTTATCAAATGAACCAACTCATTGACACTTCAATTCATTATTTCTTCCGAGTTCTTGGGGGAAAAAGATCATAATTGTATCTCTTTTCTCAATCAACATCTGAACTGTCAAAGCTTAGACTGCCTTCACATATCGAATTCTTTACATGGCTTTTCCAATTCATTGTACTCCAAAGTCTTTATAAATTGATTTTTTTATATTTGTTTTACTTTGATGGTTTATAGTTTGTTTTTATATTTATTTAACTATAGTGATCTTTAGGGAGATGACTACTCATACTTGTTGTTATAGTTATTATATTTACATTTATGTTTGTGATCCTTCAGGTTCTGTAACCTCCCGTGACCCTTCGAGTTCCGTAACCATCTATGACCCTTCGAGTTTCGTAACCCCCTGTGACCCTTCGGGTTCCGTAACCCTCGTACTCTCTAGGATTTTCTCTCTATATAAGAGACCCTAGCTCTATGGAATAAACATCTCATTTGTTCCTCTTCTCAACAGAGTGACGGTCCTAGACCAGAGCCTAATACCCTAAACCCGCCGCCATCACCAGTCCTCTCTCCTTACGCAAGACCCCTTGATGAGAGAGGAGTCCCGCTCAAGGCAGTTCGAGTCCTCAACAGCATCGATTGCCACGTCCAGCGGCACCTAAAGCGTCGTCCGAGGCTCCAGCAGCTCCAATGACACCACCTGCGTCGCCAGCACCGCCTGAAGCCCCCCCTTCAACAGCCCCTGCTTCACCATGATTTATTTCTCCCAACTTTTTGTTTTTCTCAACTTGATGTTCCATACTCTTTATTCTATCAAGTATGGGAGAAAGGGGTGTTAACATATATATCGGTTTCCTTTGTATCTCTGTTATTTTTATTTTCACGGCACACAGATCAAACGCGATGCTTGCGACGCTACATACCATCTTTAGCGATCCAATCCCTAAAACAACCAAGATGGTGGTCGTAACTGATACACTGCAAACATCCACATCACAACCAGAATCAGCAATGAGATAGCCATATTCGGTAAACGATATAGACTTATCCAAGCTCAAACCATTACCCCCTACTCTTAAAGCCTGCGCCTCCGCTAGCGCCTCCACTGCGCATCCGCCAGCGCCCTTGCCTGTGCGCACCTTCGCGCGAGCGCCTGTGCGCCTGCGCCTAGTGCTCATCTTCACGCGCCTGCGCCTGTGCGCGTACGCCAGCGCCTTCGCCTGCGCCTAGCGCGCACCTTCACGCGCGACTGCGCGCTCATTCACGCACACGACTGTGCGCTCATCCTCACGCTGCGCGACTGAGCGCTTGACCTTGCGTGCCTGCATAGTTCAGAGGGCAACGTAGAGCCCTAAGCGTGTGCTAAGCCCTAAAGCGCACACCGTCAACTACATGGGTTTAGTTGCTTGAGGTCTACACATGCAACTAAACTTGTCTATGTCATTGTAGACAAATCTTATCTTCAGTCAATCGCTCCAGTCTTCAGTTTCCAGTATGTCAGAAAGCAAGGCGGATATCCCATCAATTGGTGCCTTTCGTGGTCCGACGCCTATTGTAAAGATGGACGGTACAAACTATGAACTGTGGGCGATGCAGTTCATGAGTATGATAGAGTCAACGGGTAAGAAGCACATTCTTACAGAAGCAGAGCCTGCTGAGAAGACTGGAGCCAATGCCTCTTGGGAGGCCGATGACGCATACGCCAAAATTTGGTTATCTGGAACATTGGCGATCGAGATTGCCAATGACATTCTACATCAGCCCACGGCCAAAGACATGTGGGGCATTCTGGCGGCCACATACTCTCAGGCGAAGAATGAGACGAAGATTTTGCAACTCCAGCATGATATATTCACTATAAAGCAGAATGGTCGCCATCTACATTCACTCTACACATCCCTGCGAGGGATGTTCGAGAAGCTATACAGCTTCATGCCCCTGACAGCCACGCCAGAACAACAGAAGACATATCAGAATGCGACTATGGTGGGCGTGTTGCTTGCTACACTTGATCCAGAGTATGAGGCGGCACGATCCCAAATCTTGGTCGATTCTACTATTCCTCCCATGGAGGAAGCCTTTCATAGACTGAGCCGCATCACCGTCCCTTCCACGGCCACAAATCAGAATGCTTCAGCCATGGCCGCCAACAGGGGTCGTGTCAGACCCGTGGACGTGGACCTCGTGGCAGAGGAGGCCGCACTCGGCCAACATGTACTTACTGTCATCGCGTCGAACACAATGAAGACACATGCTACTCTAAGCATGGATTTCCTGCATCTGCACGAGTCGCTGAGCAGATAGAGCCTCCATCTGCTGCCACTTTGGATCAGCGGTTCGATGATCTAGTTGCCCGTCTAAGGGGCATTATTCCCCCATCTGGCCCAGCACCTACTACTGAGAGTCAACATGATGCTGCTGCATCTGCCTCTGCGTCTACCAGTGCTTCAGGTAGCATACTTGCATTTACCAGTAGTAGATCAGATACATTACCTTGGATTATGGACTCGGGCGGTACACATCATCTATGTGGCGATCAGAGTTTACTTACAGGATATTCTCAGATTCCTCCAGGCAGAACAGTGGTCATTGCCAATGGTACACATGCCCCCATTACTGGTCAGGGGGAGATTAGACTGACATCTTCTATGCAGCTCAAGAATGTGTTACATGCACCTGATTTTTCAATGAATTTGTTATCAATCAGTCAGATTACGAAGGATTTACAATGTCGGGCAATTTTTGATCCATCTTCTCTTATTTTTCAGGACATCCTTACGGGCAACGTGATTGGTCGTGGCTATGAGCAAGGAGGCCTCTGCCGCCTAAATCAGACTCCGTTTGCTGGAACCTCATCCTTTCCTACTGGACCAGTATCTCCTCTGCTGTGGCATCTGCGCTTTGGACATCTACCGCTTCAGAAGTTGCGTCGTGTGTTACCCCAGGGTCTTCCTCACACATCTATCCAATGTGAGGCTTGTCAGTTGGGAAAGCATCACTGGTCTACCTTTCCCAGTCGTCCGGGTCGGAGTAGTACCTCCAAGTTTGAGTTACTTCATATCGATATTCGGGGTCCGAGTCGTGTACCTGATCATCAGGGACACATATTTTATATAGTTATTGTGGATGACTTCTCTCGTGTCTCATGGGTATTTTTGTTGAAAAATGAATCTGGAGCAGGCAATATTATTATCCATTTTCTGAATGAAATTCAAAATGTTTTTTCCACATCTGTGAAATTTGTGAGAAGTGATAATGCCCTAGAACTGTGTACTCATGTCCTAGCCAACTACTACTCATCAAAAGGGATTATCCATCAAACATCCTGTGCTTATACCTCTCAACAAAATGGGATCGCTGAAAGGAAACATCGCCACCTACTAGATGTCACAAGATCACTTCTTATACAGAGTCATGTTCCTTATTCTTACTGGGGTGACGCGGTTCTCACAGCATGTTACCTAATTAACCGTATGCCGTCCTCTATCCTAGATGAACAAATTCCTTTTTCCCTTATCTACCCTGGTAAGGATCTGTTTTCCCTTACCCCTCGTATGTTTGGCTCAGTTGCCTTTGTCCACCAGTTGTCTCCTGGTACTAACAAGCTCTCTCCTAGGGTTGTCAAGTGTGTGTTTGTTGGGTACTCCAGAACTCAAAAGGGGTACAAGTGCTTTGATCCTTTGCGTAGGCGGTATATGGTCAGTGCAAATGTTACATTTTTTTAAATCCGTAATGTATTTTTCCTCCTCAGGTGATCAGCAACTACCTCCAGTGACCAAGGCCTTAAATGTCGGTTTCGGTCATTATTTCGGTATCGACCAAAACAGAATTTCGATGGAATTTCGACCGAAATTTCGGTCATTTCGGTCATTTTTTGTACTAGGACCCCCATATTTCGGTCATTTCGGTCGTTTCGGTCGAATTTCGGTTTCGACTGGATATCGATATTCGACAGAAATTCGACCGAATTTCGCTGAAATTTGAGGCCATGCCAGTGACTACCGATGCCATATATATGACAGCACCACCACCAGTACCATCACCACCAGCAGCTCCACGTACTATCCCTGTTTCACCTCTACCATTCCATTATTCCCGCAGGCCTCCTCCAGCTCATGGTCATGACTCATCTCCTAGCTCGCCTAAGGTATGTACTAAGGATAATACTCTTGATGGATCTAATGATATTTCTGAGCAGGATATGTTGCAGGGGCCAAATGAGGACACAACTGATTTAGATGTTCCTATTGCTATACGCAAATCAAAGAGGAGTTGTGCTACATATCCTTTATCGGCTTCTGTGTCATTTGAGCGACTATCTGGGGATTTCAGGGACTTTGTGGTTGCCTTGTCAGCTGTTGATATTCCACGGAATTATCAAGATGCTCTGCAGGACAGTAGATGGCGTCTAGCAATGGAGGAAGAAATGGCAGCACTTCAATCTAGGGGAACTTGGAGTCTAGTTCCTATACATACAGATGTGACCCCAGTGAGTTGCAAGTGGGTATTTACAGTGAAGCAAAATGCAGATGGCAGTATTGACAGATACAAGGCCCGCCTTGTTGCACGTGGCTTTACACAGACATACGGGGTGGATTACCTTGATACGTTCTCGCCAGTAGCCCGCCATTCTAGCCTACGGATCTTGCTGTCAGTCGCGGTTACTCGAGAGTGGCCTCTATATCAGTTGGATGTGAAGAATACGTTCTTATATGGAGACCTACAGGAGGAAGTCTACATGCAACAGCCACCCGGTCTTGCTGTTGAGGGGGAGTGTTCCAAGGTGTGCAGACTTCATAAGGCTATCTATTGCCTTAAGCAGAGTCCCAGAGCATAGTTTCAGAAGCTGTCAGACCTCTTTGAAAAACAGGGATACAAACGCTCTAATGCTGAACATTCCTTGTTTGTACAGAAGACTTCAAGAGGTATTATTGCAATTATGGTTTACGTAGATGACATCTTGATTACAGGAGATGATGAGCAAGGCATAAAGCAGGCGAAAGAGAAGCTGGGTAGCGAATTTGTCACTAAGGATCTTGGAGTCCTTAGATATTTTCTGGGCTGGAATTTGCTAGAAATCTGTATGGGTTAGTAATGTCGCAGAGAAAATATGTTACGGACATGTTGAGTGAAACAGGTATGCGTGGGTGTCGGCCTGCTACAACACCAATGGATCCCAGCATGAAGCTATATGATGATGATACAGAGGAGGTGGACAGGAGAAGATACAGAGAACTGGTAGGCAAACTGTTGTATGTCACGATCACTAGACCCGATATATCCTTTGCAGTGAGTCGTGTGAGCCAGTTCATGGAGCAACTACGTCAGGTTCATATGGATGCCATACATATGATACTCAGATACCTCAAATCATCTCCAGGTGCAGGTTTGCTATTCAAAAAGGGCAAGGTAATTTCTATCTCAGCATGTGCGGATGCAGACTATGCAGGTTGTCCCAAGGACAGGAAGTCCACCTCGGGGTTTGCAGTCTACGTTGGAGATTCTCTAATCTCATGGAGGAGCAAGAAACAGACGGTGGTAGCCAGATCTAGTGTTGAATCTGAATATAGGGCTATGGCCCAGGCTAGCACAGAGATGATGTGGGTAAAGGCTGTGCTTATGGATCTATGTATAAATGTGCCACTTCCTATGAACTTAGAATGTGACAATCAGGCAGCCTTGTTCATTGCAAACAATCCAGCATTCCATGAACGAACCAAGCACATTGAGGTTGACTGACATGATTCAGAAGGGATTCATTGCTACATCTCATGTTACTTCAGAAAATCAAACTGTCGATATATTCACCAAGGCATTACTACGAGGCCCATTCCAGAAGTGTGCGTCCAAGCTGAGCATGATTGATATCTATGCTCCATCTTGAGGGGGAGTATTAACATATATATTGGTTTCCTTTGTATCTCTCTGTTATTTTTATTTTCAGTTGTATGCTTTATGTAATTTACCCATAGGCTACTCTCCTATATAAGAGAGCCTAGGGCTGATGGAATAAACATCTCGTTCATTTTTCCCAACAAGGGGGAGTCAGAGATGATTCTTCAAGACGTCTGCTGCCTTACCACAACTGACAGACCGACACTCTAGACTACTACTCAGATCATCCGTCTTCACCGAGCATCGACTTCTTCATCAGGGCATACAGTTATTCTTTTACGACCCGACTACTACTTCGCGCTGGACTTCTTCTACAACAATTCTTCTCCAGGCACGACAGAGATATGTTCCGGTGACATGCATGCACGACAGAGATACGTTCCGTTGACATGATATCGCAGCGACTCCACAAGCATGGCAGAGATACGTTTCGGTGACCTGAAAGCCGCAGACTCATCCTCGAGCGAGGTCTTCTACCAGCAGCAGACATATGTTCTTATGATGCATTGTGTGAAGATGTGGTGTATACTTTTTCTTTTTGTTACAAGATGCAGCTTTCTCAGCTCCGACTTGAGGGGGAGTGTTAGAGTTATTATATTCACATTTATGTTTGTAATCCTTCAGGTTCTGTAAGCTCTCGTGACCCTTCGGGTTTCGTAACCATCTGTGACCCTTTGAGTTCCGTAACCCCCTTGTGACCCTTCGGGTTCCGTAACCCTTGTACCCTCTAGAATTTTCTCCCTATATAAGAGACCCTAGCTCTATGGAATAAACATATCATTTGTTCCTCTTCTCAACACTTCTAAAAGGCTTTGACTAATCGAGAAGTAATTCTTATAATAAAGAGTATGTAGGTCTCAAGTATGTTGTACTTATGCACAAGACATAGTTGTTTGGTAGGATGATTGTAAACATTGTGATTGTATTGCTCTATGGTTGTTCAGTGTTTATAACTTGTTTAAGATTTCATTTAGCATCTCTTACATCAAAGGACGTAGAGGAGACCTTGAAGGTTATGAAGCCTTATAACTTGTTTAAGATTTCATTTAGCAACTCTTACATCAAAGGACGTAGAGGAGGCCTTGAAAGTTATGAAGCTTGAGAAAGGTGTAGGACTAGATGGCATTCCTATAAAAATACGGAGAGTTCTAGGTGAACGTGGTTTGACTTGGTTCACAAATTTATTCAATGTTATTTGTCAAAGCAAGAAAATGCCTGAAGAGTAGAGGTGAAATCATGGTGCATCTTTACCAGAATAAAGGAGACATTCAAAATTGTTCGAATTAAGGAGATATCAAAGCAATGAGTCATACTATGAAAATTTGAGAATATGTGATCAAAAGAAGGTTGAGCCAAGTTTCCTAAGTAACAGAAAACCAATTCGAATCATGGCTCATGTAAGTTTGGGGCGGACACCTTCGTGTGCTTCCCCCTTTTGCTTAAAAAATCATGCAGGTCGCTCAACAATTGAAGATATCCACTTGTTGAGGGGAACAATTGGAGACTTATAGAGCTAAAAGGAATAATGTCATGTCGCTCAACTATGTAAGCTACGATTTGTATTGATCTGGATAAGGCTTTCAGTCCAACGGGAGATATTGTGGAGAGTTTTGGAGAAGAGACGGGTACTTATCCTATACGCCAACCTTATTAAGGATATGTGTGATGAGGCTTCATCTTATGTAAGGATCCGGTCTAGAAAGACTGGCCATTTCAACAGCAACATCGATCTTTATCAACGTCCAGCTTCAAGTATGTTCCTTTTTACTTGGATTATAGATGAATTGACTAGTCACATCCATGATGAGATACTTTAGTGTATGTTGTTTACATATGATATTGTGTTTATTTAAAAGGATAAGAGATGGAGTAAAATAAAAATCTTAAGGTTTGGCGACATGCCTTAGAGACTAAAGTATTTTGTATAAGTACGGGGCTAAGACTAAATATATATGGAGTGCACATTTGACGGAAGCAGTGGTAAAGGAATTGATGTGAAGATTGGAGACGATAACATTCAGAAGAAAGATTCTTTTAGATATGTGGGATCTATTTAGCAACATGATGGGGATCGGTGAAGATGTTACTCATACAAGAAATGCATATTGGCCAAGCCGCCAAAGTGGAGAGGAGCCTCAACAATTCTATGTGATAAGAAAATTCCTATGAAAATCAAAAGAAAGTATTACAAAGCAGCAATAAGACATGTTATGCTCATGGATCCAAATGTTGGCCTGTGAACCATAGACATGACAAGAGAATGACAATAGCAGAAATGAAAATGCTAAGGTGGATGGGTAGTCATATACAAAAAGATTGGATTCGGTATGATGTGATCAGAAGGAAAATTGGTGTAGTTTCGATAAAGGATAAGATGAGAGAAAATCGCTTAAGATGAGCTGGTCATTTGCAAAGGAGGTCGGCTAATGCACAAGTTAGAAGATGTGATGTTTTGAATGTTGAGTCGTCTAAAAGAAGGCGAGGAAGGCCCAAGAAGTGTTGGAATGAGACTATCTGAAGAGATCTTAGTTATTTGGAGTTAACCTCAAGAAAGACCTAAGATAGATCGGAATGGAGGCAAAGAATCCATGTAGCAGACCCTACTTAATGTGGGAAAAGGCTTTGTTGATGTATTTCTTACATCAAACGTGAAGAACACATAACATAAGATCATTGTTTTACAAGATGGCCACGATGGACATATCTGTCCAAGTTAAAGGTTGGTGTTCATCATAATTACAAACGGATATATAGATCTTTAAACGTGAGTCCATTTACACTAACTGTATTTATATTATAATAGCCTGATTATTTTTTTGTTTTCAGTTTAAAAGTCTCTACCTTCTAATGAGTTCTAGAAGCTCGTTCTCCTGTGGTTCTTCTCTATAGTCTAGGAGGGTTCTCATAGGAATCCTAGTGCGATTCTCTTTCTATACGTCTTGACACCACAATTGATATTCTTAATTTGTTGTTTTCATGTGAACTCTTGCAATTTTCTATCAGGTTCTCTTACACAAAGATGGTCTCTCATTTACAAAGACGAATCAAACTAGAACAAGGTTGGCATTTATCTTCTCAATTTCGACCCAAAATTGATAAGCTTATTTATACAGTTATTTGTAAAAAAGAATACCTTTCTCCATTTGTTTTCATACTCTTCCATCACATAACTCACCCTTCTATCGACAGAGGAAAAAAACTCATCCAAGTCGACCTTTATTATGCCATCAATTTACAAGGGTATGACCATGGTATGAGAAAACTAGCCTCGAGGCGTACGCCTCGAGACGAGACGATACGATTTAGCCTCGAGGTGTAAGCCTCGGTCCAGTCCAGTGAGGTGTGCGCCTCAGGTGGCTGAGGCGTAGCCTCAAGGCGGTCGAGGCATTTTGCAAGACGCTTTTGCTTCTTTGAGGAATTTTATTATGATTTTAATGATTTACTTTGTAGTTTAAGAAGCTTATAAATATCTGCTTGTTTAGGATATAGATTATACAAGATAAATGCTTAAATATGTCGTTTCTTTCTTTCTCATAACTTCATATTTACTATTAATAGTGTCCAACTATTTCGCAAGCTCTTACTATTTCTCTCTTAATAAATGAATTCAAAAATACCAAATCCAACAATACTCGTAAACTTAATGAGATTTGCAATATATCAAGCAAAACAAAATGGATAAGGTTCACGATTTCTTTGACGTATATCATGAATTTCTTTGACGTATATTTAATCATACTTTTGTAGCCGACCCTACTTAATTGTGGGAAAAGGCTTTGTTGTTGTTGTTGTATATTTAATCGTACTTTTAATTATAACAACATTTCAAAGGTTTGCTCGAAATGGATAGGATTGATGATTTCTCGTACGGCCATATATTATATGTTAGACACATAACATAAAATTCTTCAACGTATATTTAATCGTACTTTTAATTACAACAATATTTCAAAGATAGGTACGTATTGTTTAATTCTTTCACAACATTTATAGACAATGAATTCCTCTATGATTGGATGAAAATGTGTAGAAAGGGATATGATGTTGTTCTATCTTCTATTTCGGTGTTCTTATCTCTATTATTTCATCATATCTTATAGTGTTAAGTATTATATGTTAGGCAAAGAACATATAATTACATTGACATATATATAATTATAGTTTTCTGCATATTTTTCTCTATAAACTGAGGTTTACGCCTCGACCGCCTTGAGGCTACGCCTCACCTTGATTTTCAGGAAAACACCTCGTTCTGCCTTTCGTTTTTTCAAACCTTGGGTATGAATGATATATTGATGAGCATTATCTCTTCAAAATCACATATAAAACATGGAAATAAATATAATAAATTTACTTTATGGCTTCTGAAAAATAAAATTAATTTATCATGACAATTTTTCGATTTTGGAAATTTGAGTTTTTTTAGTTAACTCAGAAAAATAATCTATAACGGTGTCATGTTTTGTTATTGACTTAAACAAAATACTGAAAGCATGCTCAACTGTAGACCTTTCTCATGGCTTTGACTTGTGAGGATTGCTGCATTCACTTCACTCGCAGTTTTCAAGCGCTGTGATACATCCAAGAGATCCCCAAGTGGACAATTTGCCACATCCTCAAAAGCAAGAAGTGCGACAGTCTTCTCCAGTTCCTCTAGAAAACTTTGCTGCAAAAAAATAAATATAAAGAACATATTAGAGAGCTAAAACTCAATTAGGCAAGCCGAGATATAATCAGCTTGCTACAAAAGTAACGATTTTTTAAAATCTATACTAAAGTAAAGATGCTCAACCACAAACACAAAAGGGCTTTTTGCACAAATGTTCTTGTGAACGTTGCATATTGACACATCAAATACTATAAGCATCGTTATTTCGATATGATCTCTGTGATTTAGCTCTGGTTTAGAAATTCCTCCATTAGTTTCACCAGTGAACTATAGATTGATTCGGTTAAAAATGACGATTTTGAAGGAATGGCTTGTAATGTAAAGACTAGTAAGTTCACAAGATTGAGTGTAATATTGATGTGCATAATCATAATGCTAAACGAAACAAACAGAAAAACCACAAAATAAGGAGACTGCAAGGAGAAAATCCAACATAAAGTTGTTTATCTCGACGGTGAAGTACAGCTAATGGACAGTGATGAGGGGATATTTTGCTATCAATCAATAATGTCATTGCAATATCTACAGCCTGATTTTTCACTTGCACAATGGAGAGCAGAAAGGCTCATATCTTTTTTTTGAAAGAAAAAAGGGCTTGTACCGTAAAGGTGCATGCCCAAAAACTTCACCATTGATCACCGAACAAAAATTACACGCCTAAAGTATTTACGAATCACAGTCATCTAATGACTCCAACTCATTACCAGCACGCTAGTCTGTGCCGCTACATTTTCAACATAAAAACGCTCATGACGAAAAATAACACCGTTTCTGCCCAATCAGATCGCCCAGATTGCCGCCACAGCCCTTGACCTATCCATGTCCAAACCGGTCCAGTCTGCACCGATAGACTGCCAGAAGCTTTCAACAGTATCAGTCTGTAACGCCTGAATCCCAAGCCGGTCCCAAATCTCTGTCGAACTCGCACACTTAAAGAAGAGATGATTCGCTTCCTCCCTGCATCTTGGGCATTCAATGTTAATCCCATGTATTAAACGTGCCACGGTCTTCCAGTCCACCAGATGTAGACCCTTAGACTGATCAATGGAGGACCAAAAGAAATGTCTCATGATGGTCTCGAGCCTCATCCTCACCCCCCTCGCATCAACCTCGAGGATAGGTAGAAACATGAATAGTCGATAGAACCGACCTCAGTAACACGAGCCCCCCCCCCCCCCCCGTAGGCAGACCGACTTCCACCCTGGCAACTTTCGCTCCATCTTCTCAATCACAGGTAGCCACTCGATGGCCCTCATCCTGCCAACGACCAAAGGAACACCAAGATATCTCAACAGCAGCTCCCTACGTGATGACAGCAACCAATCTCCGCATAGTCATATCTCGGCTTCCGTCAGACCAAAAGGAACAAACCCGAAATTCTCTCTATTCAGACTCAGACCCGAAACCTCCCCAAAAATAACCAGGAGGTCCAGGACAACTTATAGGCCCCTGCAGCTTGCCAGCCCACCCTCAGCAAACAGAATTGTGTCATCAGCATATTGGAGAATGGATATACTGATTTCCCCCCTTGCAAATGCCCTACAGAAGCCACTTGATACGGCCCGATCCACCATGATCGACAGAGCATCAAAAACCAGGACAAACAAAATCGACGCAAGAGGGTATCCCTAACGGACCCCACGCTGAGGCTGGAAGAAACCCCCGCTCGGCTGACTGTTCAACAACACGGCGCAAGAGGCGGTCGTGATGCATCTCTTCATCCACACAATCCAACGATCCGGGAATCCCCTCATGTGTAAAGACGCCCAAATGATACGCCAATCAACACAGTTGCATGCCTTCGAGAAATCCACCTTCCAAAGAATCCCTTTCGCTTTCCTCCTACATCAGTCTGTCACCATCTCAGATGCCAACACCACGATGTCAATGAGTTGTCGGTCCGGCAAGAAAGCACACTGAGATGGTGAGATGATCTTGTTGGCCACCCCCCTCAACCGATTGGCCATTACCTTAGCCACTATCAGATATATCGCATTGATCCTCGACTTTCACCGACACATCCTTCTTCGATAGAAGGAAAATGAAAGATCGATTTAGCTGATCGAAACGGTAGTTTCCCTCAAAATCTGCAACCACACCCATCATGTCCTTCGCGATCAAAATCCAGAACTCCCTGTAGAAAAGGATCGAAAAGCCGTTTGGTCCAGGGCAGCCATCAGCATTAAGACCGAACACATCATCATGTACCTCCCCCATCAGCACCTGCCTCGTCAACAAAGCAACGTCCTGGTCTGAAACAGATGTCACCACCACCCCCAACCAACATGAACCAGAGCTCTCACGCCTTCAACTCATGCCCCTGAAGTAATCTGTAACCTCTCCTGCCACCTCCCTTTCGCCTTGAAACACCTCACCTCCAAACTCCATCGAGTACAGCAAGTTCCGCCTCCGCCGATTGTTTGCCCTATTATGAAAAAATCTGGTACTGGCATCGCCTTCTTTCAGCCATTTCTGACATGACCGCTGCATTCATTCACATTCGCATTTCCGATCATACTCCAGAATTCTATGTATCGTCCATCGGTTCAAAAGCTCCTCCTCGTTCAGCTCCCTATCATCCTCAGATGATCCAGCCTCGCCACCTCCTCCTGGGACTTACTCCTTCGTGATTCACGCACAGAACATCTCTCCCTTCTAAATACCACCAGCCTCTTCCGGAGCTCCGCAAGCTTTAAAGCAAATCTCACCATAGGCGAGCCAACCACCTCAATCCTCGAGCATAATGCGGACAACATATCCCGGAAACCTGCCTCCATTAGCCATCATCTCTCAAACCTAAAATATGACGATGACTCCCTGCCATGGTAAGTGTCGAGGCACAAGGGGATATATGATCCGATCTGGATCGAGGAAGCGAAGTCACGTCTGCGAGGCAAAACATCTCCCGGGCCTCCGCCGAGAGAAGAAACCGATAGACACGTGACCGAGATGAGGAGTTTCTCCAAGTATACTTGCTATCTGTGGTGCCCAAGACCTCCAGCGTGAGGTCCTCCACCACCTCACTGAAAAGTCACGAACCAACGTCCCACGCACCTCTCCCCCTAGGCCTATCTTCCGCATATAAGGTGACATTGAAATCCCCAGCAACTACCCATGACAGGACCGCGAAACCTGCTCTAGTAGTACGCAGCTCTTCCCATAGCGTAATGTTTGGGATGCGCTCACCTGACCATATATAGAAGTGACGGTGAACCTGGAGCGGTCACTCTTGTTCTCCAAGACCACAGAAATAGAGTGGCGCAAAATCATCTCATCCATCATATCAACGATGTCCCGTTCAAAGCAATGACGATCCCTCCCGAGCTACCACTCGCCAGAACAGATCTGAATTCGTTCAACCGAGGGTCTGAGATGGACCCTCACCAGATGTTGTCCCAAGAATCAACCTTAATCTCCTGCAAACAAGCAACATCTATCCTCCGCGAAGCCAACAGTGATGCAACTGCCAATCGCTTCTCTGATTGGCCCAAACCCCTCACATTCCAAGTCAAGATCTTCATTGTCTAACCAAGGGGGATGCCTCCGCCAACAAAACCACAACTCTATGTGTTATCTCTTGCTCGAATAGCCTCTCCGCCTCAAAGCCTTCTTTATCTTCCGTTGAAACCACCACGTCCTATGTTGAATCACGTGGAGCCTGCATCTCCAACTATAATGCCGGATCGATCGCGCTCACTTGCCCTTACCGCAATCTCAGCCCCCACCGCCAGAGCATCGATCGCCTCAGGAACCCCTTGCTCATTGATCATCGCACCCTCTTCAGTCCCACCAACAGACCTAATCTCCATGTCTGGACCATTTAGCCACCTCCTCTTTCCAGAGAAGGTCAAAAGTTCCCTTATTAAACCATCCTGAGGATGAACTCCTCTATGTCCAGCCCATGGACGCATCCTACTGCTTCGATGGTCTGCACCGCCTTTTGTTCTCATCTTTCGCACAACCGCAAGACCATCGCGCAGTCAAACCGATCCGATCCCCGGCAGCGCAGTCCAGCCACCAGCATTTCCCTCGCCTTTCAGGAGATTACCAATCGAGGAACCATACATGGGGACTTCAGACACCCAAGCCTCCCCCCATGAGTTGCCCGAAGAAGCACCCGCATGAGTTGTGGAGCCACCGCATCCCACAACCACCAGTGCCATGTACTCTGGAGAAGCAACTAACCCCTCTCTCTCCGAGCATGGGGCTTGAGGAGATCCCAACATTGCCCTAGTAACAAATTATTGCAGCCCAGGTTGGTCCATCACCCCCACCGAGGCGTGTCTAGGACCAGAACCCAACATCGGGTTGCACCCTACAGAAGAAGTGCCTGACAAATACATTTGGTTCATCTGAAGTCCCGACGAAACCGCATGGTTGAAGGGATGCTCCGTGCTCGAATACGACCGAGCATCCATCTTGTTCAACTGACATGTATGGGCGTGATCATATCTGCAAAAGGGCGAGGGTTCAATCGAGTTCGCACCCGGATTCGGGTCCATCCGCCTGCGGTACCCAATAGAGAGCCCCCTGACATAGTCGAGAAACATCGTTCCATTCGAAACTGCCAAGATCGGCTCAGCTCCTGAGGCATTGACTTGTGTCACCTCGTCTCCCGCAGCCCCAACAGTCGCGGTTTGCATATGAGGCTGTTGGGTTGCGCGCTTCTCGTGGCTATCCGCCTCCCCCAACCCCTGGTCTTCACCGGAGATATCTGCCGGTCACAGCGGACTGTCGCCTTCCTCCAGCATAACCACCCATAACGGGAAAAATCTCCTTCTGATCAGAAGCAGGACCCGTAGAGGAGCCCAGGGTCGCTCCTTCCCTCATGGCAAGAACCATCTCCGAGCCTTCCATCGGTCACAAGCCAGAGTTGAAAATCTCTAGAACTTCGCCAACATGTTTGAGCGCCCCACGCAGCAACTCCAGACTTCGGCACCTCAAGGGAACGTCGGCCACAGCAGCCTTCCATGTTGACTCCAGAGACCCGACCCCATTGTCCTTAAGGCGCAGTCGCCTCCAGGTGATGCGCCCCCTCGACTACAACAGTAAGCCGCACTCCAAAGCCCCTACGATAACCTCCTTCGCCATTGCCGCCAAAAAGTGTCTGATGCACAACAGACCCCTGTGCATCCACACCGTATCCACCAGCGCACTGCCACCTCTCGCAGCCTCGCTCCTCACACACATCCTTTGCAGAAGAACAACATCCCCTTCCCCAATCACCAGGCCCTCCATGGGCACTCCCTCCATCGCATCGGCCGCCAAGCGCTTCAGCAAAAACATCCAGCTAGCGGAACCCAACACCTCCAGAGGCGGAGCTCCCAACTCAGGGACCCGCATAACCTCTCCCAATCGAGAAACTTCTCCAGCGCCCGCTCGTTTCGACCAAGTGCCCCTAACAGTGCACTCCCTCCTCTTGTGACCCGGCCTCCCACATCGGAAGCATAGCGCCGCCTCCGAGCTGCACGCAAAAGCCAGGTGGTCTGACGCTCTGCATCGAAAGCACCAAGATTTCTCGCCCCCTCTCAACTCCATTTTTCGCCCCACGCCGACCTTTGCCTTCCCTCGCCTTCTCCTCCATGCCGGCAAGCTCCAGGGACCATCCCCAACGAGGTCCTCCATCACCACATCGCCCTCCATCCTGCCATCAACCTCCACCCCGCCCACACCCTCCACAGGAGAGGCCTTTCGAAACTCCCCATCAGCCCCCGCTGCACCATCGGCTTCGCTCCCACTCCCTCCACCGTTCTCGCTCTGACGGCCCGCAGCAGAACCGGCACCGCTCCGCTCCCTCCACCGCTCCCACCCCCTCTACCGCTCTCGCTCCCACTCAACATCCCTTGAAATTCATGCACATGGAAAGGCCCATATCTTATCTATAAAAAGTAGAACAAAAACAAGGAAGACATGGTAGAAAGAACTTAGATGTCCTTATTAGGAGCTAATTGAAGGTTAAAAATTTTTAACATAGCTTCAGTGGTTGGAGCTGATGTCAGATTACCTGGGAAGAGCTGAACTTAACATTACAGAGAAAGTGTCTGACTATTAGTTCAGGGATCCTCCTTTCCTCCTGTGCCGACTTGTTTTCTCGGCAAAAGTTTCTGGCCATTAGTTCAGAGATCATTTCCTCCTATGCCAACTTGTTTTCTCGGCCTATAAGCCTGTGTTGGAGGCGCAGTTTCTACGCTAATATTGTCATGATAGATGTTCATCTTTTACTCCATACCAGGAACCCTCAACACAACCAAGTTTGATTTTTGTTGTTTCTCTGTCTTTGAAAGAGATCCAAGAAATATTCAAGAGCCTTTTTGCTTGTGTCCCGTTCAAGCTGTCTCTTAGGCTCGTGTAACAATCTTCGGTTTGCATTCTATTTACGTGGAAGATCATCGTATGGTCCACATGTTATTTACATTCATCGGGCTGACTACTAATCTCGAGAAGTCGTCCTTTTTCTTTTTCAGAGAAGGAAATTACATCACCGCCCAGGCTGAAAGTATCTAATACCCTTTGAGTACAAAATAATGTGACTATGACAAATGTTGCAAGGCAGAAAATTTCGCCTACTCCAACTTGTTGAAATATAAAATATGTGCAGAATCAGGAACACGACCACAATATTACATAGTTAAAGACAGTCATGGTGAATGCGCTACTTTAAAACAGCCATTTCGAGACATGAGAGATTATTAGCCAAAGATAAATAAAAAATCAGAGAAAAAATATATGGTCAACATGCAAGGAAGAATACATTTTCTTCACCCCTTGGTGCAAGTTCTTCCTGAGCAAATTCAAGGGCTTCTTCAACCTTGCCATTCCGGATTAATTCAATCAACCTCTGCTGTTGAAGATGGAAATATAGCTGGGGATTTGTGTCAAGTATCTGTTTCCAATAAATTAAATTAAGCATATAAAACCTCATGAAAAATAAAAAAATGCATACATGACAGATGATAACAGAAGCTTGGTGCCATTGCGTGCTCTAAAAAATATAATTCATTTTCCATGTATTTTAACAACTCCAATGAAGAACTCTAGTGGGATTTGGTATTCTGTGTTAAAATCTAAATCACAACTTATTGGGTGGATATGTTGAAATTTTCAGCATATTTCCGAGAGAAAGAATGATTATTAGATATTAATGATGATCCATAAATCTCATTAAAATACCATTTGGTTCGGCGTTTGCATTCTCCAACATGTAAATTCTCTGAAAGCTGAATCAAACATTGTTCTAAAACATGGCATTTTCTAAAAACGCATTGAGAGGAGAAACAGCCATAACAAAGAAACAGAGAAACGGACATAACAAGAAAAGCAGACTCTCATCTGCTTTTGCTAAAGTCTCCTTGTGGACCCACCACATGCATTGTATTTAATCTCTTATTCTGGAAAAAAACATGTCCTATTAACACTTATACTACATAGTAAGCCTCATTGTACTAAACTAAGAAAATTATAGCATCTTCATTTTATTTACTCATCAAATATTTAATTCTTTTATTCAGGCTTCAAAACAATATATTGAAACTCCAACTTTTCCAAAGCTAAGTTTTGACAAATCGCACTTATACTAGGATTTTGGAGAATTTACGCCATCCAGTGCCAAACCAAACAGGGCCTAAAATAAATTCAAAAGCCTAGGGAAACACCAAAAATATCAATACAGAAAATCACACTTCCCCTTCTTACGTAATCAGCCGTTTGAAATCGAATACCACACATTTCATGAAGATTTAGAGGATCTAATCATCAAATCATTGCTCAAAAGCCAAATTGTCCGAATCACATCAAGTGATCTAGAGCAGTCATGCCTCGGGAAAAACCTTCATTTAGCAAATTAAGGAATTGGAGCAGATTGTGGACATTCGTTATGGCTTTATAAATTAAAGTCAAGTCCTTTTATCATCCAGAATAAATAACTGTATGTCTTGACATAGGTGGATTGGGTTTAATATCTTCCAAATAATGAGAACCTGGTTTGGGTTACTCATATAAAAACAATTGTACATGGGCGGTGTGATGTAGAATAGGATAATCGATTTGAAAAAGGACGAAGATGATGCAAATCGAATGAAAAAAGTAAATTTTCTCTCGAACATGCTGTCTCTTTCATTTTAATGTATGTTGTTATATATTAAACCTTTAACGTATACAATAGGTTTTACGGTAAGAGCTGGAAAACATATGAAATGTAGTTGTAACTCTGATGGTTTTCTTCAAAGTATCATTGCTATACTTTGACTTTTATATTATTTTTCTTGAATTCAGCAAGTATCACATGTTTCCAAGCAAGATGCAGTGACAAGGATGTAAACGGAGTCGATAAGGGCAGGGCAATGTGCAGGATGAGGTGCTGACTGATCAGTCGAAATCCAATGGTATTATTCTATTAAATTTAGTTGGTTATGTCTGGAATACTTCCTAATTTTTCCATCTAAGTTGGAGGCATAGGGATCGAGGACCCACAGTTTAACCGTGACTTGTTTTGTCCATCCACGTAAAGTTATCGTGACCTATTTTGAATGAGGAGATTAACTCACGTCCGAGCTGGTTGAGATCCCCCCATGTAGATCCACCCTTGTGATACCTTGGTTTCCATTGGTGGGAGAGAGATTGCGCCAAGTTAATTGGTTACCATTGATTTAGAAGATGGAGAAGATGTTCATTGGCTGGAAGTCTGTGTGCTTATTTAGAGGTGGCAGATTGGTGTAGTTGAAGTCGGTCTTGACGGTGATTCCAGCTTTCTTCCTCTCTTCTGAACTTTTACCCATTGGCATCGGAAAGAGGCCTGAGAGCATAATGAAACGCTTCTTTCTGACGATTCCAATAGATTGGCACTGGTTGACTGGAAGACAATTTCTCTATCCAAGGAGGATGGAGGCCTTGGAGTTTGTAGCTTTAGAAATATGAACAGGGCTTTACTTTGCAAATGGATCACCCAGATTTGGGGTGAATGTGTCAGTCTGGTATGCACAATAATTCGTAAGATATATGTCTCTTCCTCTTATTTGCCAGGTCCAGGGGAGCTTGTATAACATCCCGAACCTCAGGTCTGATCCATTATTGGGGATTACCGGCCCAAACAACCTATTGGCCTAACTGCAGTCCTTGACCACAACCCAAAATGCTGAAACCCGGTAGTAGTCCTCACTATTTATAAGCAACTACCACATTAGTGATTACTAAATGTGGTACTAAGTTTGGGGTGCTACAATCACCTCTAGTTATATTCGCAGCATCCTCATTGCACAATGGCCCAAGACCTATTCCCAGTAACAGCGATAGTTTCACCTCTTGGGTAGCCCTTTCCTCCTAACTTTATGATGAAGGTGACTCCACCTTTTGGGCAGCCCTTTCCACTATTAGAGGAAATCTGCTCTAATACTACCTATAATATACCGAGCCTCATGTCCGGTCTGTTATTGGGGATTACTAGTCCAAACAACCTGTTGGGCCTGGGTTCAACTGGAGCCCTTGACCACAACCCAAAATGCTTAAGCCCAGGTTGTTTAGTGGTAGCCCCCACTACTTATAAGCTACTACTACACTTTGTGATTACTAGATGTGCTACTATATTTGGGGTGCTACATCTTGGTTGTGCATCATCTCAATTCTGGAGGGGGATTTTGCATAGTGTTGGAAGTGGTGCATCAGTTTTTACAGTCGATACTAGGAAATGGAAGATGAATTCGCTTTGGCGGAGTTATTGGAGGATCAAAAGGGACCTACTGAGAGGCGAGATTGCTAGTGCTAGTAGGATATAGATTTTCCATCAATAAGGCTTACAAATCCCTAACGGGATATAAGTCCTTCGATATGGGGGTTGTATAGCTGACAGTAGAAGGATATGGAAATGGAAGGTTCCCACACAAATGAAGGTCTTTCTGTGGCTCTTAAGGCGAAAGTGATTGGTGACATGAGACAGATTTACGTGTTTTTTCCAGGGTGCAAATCCTACATGCACTCGATGTTGGGAGGATAATGAAGATGCGGACCGCCTTTTCTTCACATGTGCGAGCTCCATAGGTGTTTGGATGAGTTTTGGAATCATGTTGATTGCAATGGGCTATGCTACAAGCTTTTGGTAATCTATTGGGTCCAGTTGGTGAGGCACAGAGGAGGAAAGAACCAAAAGTGTGGTTGAGGTGTGGGCCTTATGATTGGCCATAAATGGAGGTGGTCTTCCATTAAGATCATTTCTATGGTGAAAATATAATTGTGTAATTAGGATGCTAGCAGAGAGTTGGGTCATGTAATTATTTTTGGCTTTGTGAAGTAATGGTGAAGTTTTGGGCACACATCTACACAGTAGGCGCCCTTTCTTCTTCAAAAATAAGAGAGTATGTCCAACGGAGCAAAAACTCTAGGTCACATACGTGGACATGGGAAGAGAAGCACAAATCAAATGATGATGAATTTAATATAAAATTTTATAAAAAGAATTTTGATGATAATGGAATTATATTTTTCACTTAAAATCGTGTTCAATCTAGAAGCTACCAAGGAGTTGTAATTGATCATGTCCAAAAATATGAGATGTCCAAGATGAAGAAAAATGATGGTGAGGCCATGGCCTCAAATTTCAGCGAAATTCGGTCGAATTTTTGTCGAATATCGATATCCAGTCGAAATTGAAATTCGACCGAAATGACCGAAATGACCGAAATATGGGGGTCCTAGTACAAAAAATGACCGAAATGACCGAAATTTCGGTCGAAATTCCACCGAAATTCCATCAAAATTCTGTTTTGGTCGATACCGAAATGGCGACCGAAACCGACATTTAGGGCCTTGGGTGAGGCAAGTCATCAAATATATCTTGAGAGCTATAAACATGCTCATGTAAATTTATTTTGTATATTTGTCTAAGTTAAGATCACATGTTTAACTTATTTAATTAATTATCTCATTAATCATATCAACACAAAACTTTAAGGGTGAAATAATTCAAGCACTACATCCCACGCAATCCAATAATGGTAGCTCGATGTCATTGACTATGTAGATGGCAGTCGAGGATATTTCAGATCCTCCTATACTAAAGAGCATCATAATCATGTTCATCCCAGTGGTGCAAGAGTTAACGCAACCAATTGGTTTGGAGACAAAAAAGATCTTGGATCGCAACATAGAAATAAGAGGCTGAGAGAAGAGCTGACGAAGGAATGAAAGTTGGACTACTAAGCAAATGTTTGAGGCACAAGTTGAATCGATATACTACAATGCTGACGTGATGGATAAAAATAATGGCCTAATGGCTAAACTCATGGCATTTGTAATAGGTCAACAGATGCCTAGGGGTTCATATCCATTCTCCCTCCCTTTATCTAATGTTGGTCCCCCCTAATAACGGAGTCAACCACCTAGAGCGCTCATATACTTGTATAGACTTCATTTTATAAATTGTTCTCTATTACTTTGGTTGTTATATAAAGTATGTTCTTTTATGAGTATATGTGTGAGTATCTGTATACATGTGAATATGTGTGTGCTTGTGCATGTGCGCATATGCAAATGTGTATATAAGAATATGCAAATGTATATGCGAGTATATGCGTATAAATGTATATAAAAGTATATATGGTGTCTATAATAATTTCTACGCGTGCATGTGTGCATGTGTGCGTGCGTACTCGTGTATTTGTGTGCATGTGTATGCATGAGTGTAATTATGTATCTGAGTGTGCAACTAAAAGTATGGTTGAGGTTACTATTTTAAGTGCAACTGCAGTTATATAGGCATGAGAAAGGGAAGTTGTAGATATCTCTTTTTGCTTATTCCTTTTCAGTTCAGACAAATCATCAGTATAAGGGGCTATGAGCGACTACTTATCTGCCATGGATATGACATATCAACAGTGATTAACAAACCTATTAACGGATAAAATGTCGCCATCGGTAGTTCCAAGAACCGTCGTCGCCATCGGTAGTTCCAAGAACCGTCGTCATTCAGGGGAACAGTCGTCATTTATACGTGTATTGTCGATCTTTTCAGTATCGATTCTTCAACATTTATAAGAGCAATATGTGGTTATAAACAACAATTTCCAACCACCAATAAACACCCTCCAAGTGTAATGAGATAATGTTAGAGACATCAATTGTGAGTACAAAGAAGTTTATATTATATTATCTCAACTACACCCATATATAGTGTTGCAAAATTTGGTGTTCAATATTTAGTCAAAATGGTCATTGGATAAAGGTTAAAGAATATATGAGTACTAATTGAAAATATTCAGTTAGGAACTTCTATATAGTTGCAAAAAAAATCGATTGACTAGGGCATCCATTTAGTCGAGTCGAGAGGGGGTGACTCAACTAAGACAAAGCAGTCACTGGTCGATCGATTTTTTCTTTTTTTACAGCAAACTTAATCTAAAATGCTTGATGTTCCATTGGAATTCAATTGTTTCGTTCATTTCATTATGATGGTATAGAAAAAGTACAACACTATGTATATGTGTGTGAATACATGCATACAATTTATTTATATATCTAAAATAATTTTAAAAATAAAATCAACTAAATTCTAACTAAATCCGACTAGTCACCCAACTATTGATTAATCCATCTTTTGCAAACTTGCTTCTATTTATTTCAAATATATAATTTATGTCTAACTTCCATGTAAATTCATGTGTAAATGTTAAAGACAAGGTTATTACAAGTATTTTGTGAAGCAAATGATAGATAGTAATATATATTAGAAAGCTCAAGATGATGAATTGTTGATGTGCTTTCTTTGTTATACTACTACTACAACAACCCAAGATTTTTCCCACTTTATGTTGGGTCTACTATATGGATTCTTTACTCTGAAATAGATCTAATTTGGATCATCTCGAGATTTCCTAGTGTTGAGGGAAAATAACTGAATTACATTATGAGAGGCCCTAGGTTTCTCTTATAGGAGAGGAACCTATTGAGCAAATTATAGAAAGAAGAAAAGAGAAATAGAAAATCAGAAAAAACAATAATAAAGATAACTAATATCTCAACACTCCCCCTCAAGCTGGAGCGTAGATATCAATCAGACTCAGCTTGAAACAACATCTCTGATAAGGTCCTCTCACTAGGGCCTTTGTAAGTACATCTGTTGTCTAGTCTCCAGAGCTAACGTGCACAGTGGCGATAATACCCTTCTGTCTCATGTCACGAGTGTAGTGACCATCCACCTCTATGTGCTTCGTCCTCTCATGAAAGGCTGGGTTGTTTGCAATGAAAAGAGCAGCCTGATTATAACATTAGAGGTGCATGGGAAGAGGCACCTCTATAGTCAGGTCAGTAAGAACAGATCTAACCCACATCATCTCTGTACTAGCATATGCCATGGCCCTGTATTTTGACTCATCAGTTGATCTGGCAATCACAGTCTGCTTCTTACTCTTACATGAAACAAGAGAATTCCCTATGAATACAGCAAAGCCTGATGTAGATTTTCTATCATTTGTACACCCAGCATAATATGCATCTGCGCATGCTGTAACTAAGAGAGATGTACCTCTGGTAAAAAGAAGTCCAGTACCGAGTGAAGTCTTCAAGTATCTCAGAATCATATGGGTTGCATCCATATGTGCATGTCTGGGTTGCTCCATAAAATGACTCACTTTGCTCACAGTAAATGATATGTCGGGCCTGGTAATAGTCACATATAGTAGCTTGCCAACAAGCTCTCTATATCTCCTCTTGTCGACCTCCTCAGTATCGTCATCATAGAGCTTCATGCTCAAGTCAAGAGGAGTAGTGGCAGGTCTGCAATCTGTCGTGATTGTCTCTGAAAGAAGATCTATAACGTACTTCCTCCGGATCATCACAAGACCCCGCCGGTTCCTAGCAAACTCTAGTCCAAAGAAGTAACGTAAATGTCCAAGGTCCTTGGTCACAAACTATTGGCCTAGGAAGTCCTTGGCACCCTGAATGCCCTACTCGTGAACTCCTTTAACAATAATGTCATCAATATAAACAAGAATGATTGTAGTACCTCTTTGGGTCTTCTGTACGAACAAGGAGTGATCGACAGTTGATCTCGCAATACCATGTTGTTCTATCAAGTTCGAGAACTTTTGGAACCATGCTCTTGGACTTTGCTTAAGGCCATAGATAGCCTTGTGTGGCCTGCAAACCTTCTGACACTCCCCTTCAGCAGCAAACCCAGGTGGTTGTTGCATGTATACCTCCTCTTGTAGATCACCATAGAGAAAGGCATTCTTCACATCAAGCTGATAAAGGGATCAATCTCGTGTCACAACAACAGAAAGTAGAATACGTAGAGTAGAATGTCTGGCAACTGGTGAGAAAGTATCCTGATAGTCCACCCCATATGTCTGGGTGAACCCTCGTGCCACAAGCCTCGCCTTATAGCGATCCACGCTGCCATCCGCACGGTGTTTCACAGTTATACCCATTTGCATCCCACAACAGATTCATCAACAGGAGCAGAAACAAGACTCCACGTACCATGTGATTGTAGTGCTGTCATCTCCTCCTCCATGGCTAACCTCCACTAACTGTCCTTGAGAGCCTCCTGGTATGTCTGTGGTATCTGCACGGCTAATAGTGCCAAAGTAAACCTCCTGAAATCCTATGACAACCTGCTCAAAGAAACCTGGGTTGCAAGAGGGTAAGTAGCACACGCCCGTTTCTGCTTTCATAGAGCAATCAGCATATCAAGATCATCTGCCATGTCCGAAGCTTGTAAACTTCCCTCTTGAGAGGGCACCAACTCATCCTGTCTAGAATCATGTTGCACAGTCAACTCAGTAGTGCCATTAGTAGAAACAATATGCTCATTACATACCTGAGGCATGCTGGATGATGGGCAACGCTTGTGAGCATGGGGAACAGAGCGAGACCTGCGAGTAAAAACATGTGGTAAAAACTGAACCAAAGGAGGAGGTGGTGGAGGCGATGGAGGTAGTG
Source organism: Ottelia alismoides (assembly GCA_037367405.1). Taxonomy (NCBI): domain Eukaryota; kingdom Viridiplantae; phylum Streptophyta; class Magnoliopsida; order Alismatales; family Hydrocharitaceae; genus Ottelia; species Ottelia alismoides. The sequence goes on along the minus strand of JAZKJV010000373.1, from coordinate 1,867,790 downwards.
GAGGTGGACGAGCAGGAGTAGATGAAGGTGAAGGACCGATTGTATGAGGTGGTGGCATGTATATCTCATCATCAGAGTCAAATGGAGAAAGTCTGTCACCTGCATGGGAAAAAAACATGACAGACTGAAAGAAAGTAACATCACCACTAACAAAATATTTCCGTTTTAGCGGATCAAAGCGGCGATACCCCTTTTGGTTATGAGAGTAGACAACAAACATGCACTTGACAGCTCTAGGAGAGAGCTTGTCCCGCCCTGGAGAGACATCATGTACGAAGGCTACAGATCCGAACACACGAGGTGTAAGAGAGAAAAGATCCTTTTCGGGAAACGCAATCGAGAAAGGAATCTTCTCTCCTAACACGGATGATGGCATACGATTCACCAAATAGCAAGCAGTAAGGACAACATCACCCTAGTAAGTATGAGGACACGTCTCTGTATCAACAAAGTTCTGATCACATCGAGTAAGTGACAGTGTTTGCGCTCGGCAACACCGTTCTGCTGGAAAGTGTAGACACATGAGGTCTGGGGAACAATGCCATGGGATCTAAAGAACTCAGAAAGCTGTAAGGTACAGAGTTCCAAGGCATTATCAGAATGGAGATATTTGACATTGGCAGAAAAGATATTCTTTATTTCATTAATAAAGTACTTGATAACAGATCCAGCCTCAGACTTATTCTTCAATAAGAAGACCCAGGAAAGTCTAGAAAAATCATCGACAGCTACAAGATAAAAACGGTGTCCCTGGTGATCAGGAACACAACTAAGACCCCAAATGTCTAAATGAAGGAGTTCAAACAACTGAGAACTGCTCCGACTCTGATGGGATGGAAAAGAGAAACGATGATGCTTCCCAAGTTGACATGCCTCACACTGAAAGGATGATCTCGTAGAAATATGAGGGAGGACATAACATAGCTTCTGCGGAGGAAGATGATCAAACCTAAGGTGCCACAAATATGGAGAGACAGACCCAGTAGGTATAGTAGAAATACTAACATGAGGAGGTTGGACCAATATGTAGAGTTCTCGCTACTCACGGCCACGTCCAATCACCCTGCCCGTGAGTATGTCCTGAAACACAAGAGACGAAAGGTCAAAGATGGCACGACAATGCATATCCTTAGTGATCTGACTAATACAAAGTAAATTCATCTGAAAGGCAGGAGCATATAAACATTCTTTAGACACATGAACGGTGTCAAATACACCTCCCCCTGTCCTGTAACAGGTAAGTGGTCGTCATTAGCAATGAGTCAATGACAACCCATCTTCCAGGTGATATAGTCCTGTAGGACCTTAGTTGCGCTCTGTCTCCACACAAGTGGTGAGAAGCACCATAATCTATAATCCACCATGTCAATGTCTGCATCCGCACTACCAGTAAAAGTATAGGTGATACCTAGGAGCTCGAAGAGGCTCTGGTTGCTGCAGTAGTATCTGTAGCGGTGGTGTCAGCAGTAGGAGTCATGATCTCTCGAATACGAGAGACAATATCACTAAGGCGAGGATCGGCATGAGGAGCTGAAGTCTCTAAAGACACGATCTGCTCTGCTACTCGACCAGAAATAGGATATCTATGCTTTTGATAGCATGTATCCTCGACATATCCAGGCTTGTGACAGTAAGTGCAGGGACCACGTTGGCGTCCACCGCCTCTTCCATGAGGGGTGCACCGTCTGGACTGGATCGCCCCCCCCCCTCAGCCACGAGAAGCGGTCATCGCTGAAGAGTGCGAAAACGTGGTTGTCAAAGGGATGATAATCCGACTGAGACGTCCATAGGCCTCCTCTATGGGAGGTATGGTAGCTCCAGTAAGAAGATGAGTACGTGCAGCATCATACTCAATATCAAGTCCAGCCATGAAGACTCCGACTATCGTGGAGTTCATATACGTCTTTTGCTGCTCAGTAGATGTTGTAATGGGCATGTAGCTATGAAGCTTCTCAAACATGCCACGCAGCGAAGAGTAGTAAACATGCAAGGGGCGGTCATTCTGCTTGGTATTATATATATCAAACTGTAGCTGAAGGATCTTGGCCTCATTCTTCGCCTGAGCATAGGTGAATGCCAAAGTGTTCTACATTGCCTTGGCAGTGGGCTGAGTTAAAATATCATTGGCTACTTCTGTAGTGAGAGTCCCACAAAGCCAAACACGCGCATACGCATCATCTTGCTTCCAAGAAGCATTTGTCCCAGTCTTATCTGTTGGCCCTGGATCTGTCAGGATGTGCTCCTTGTTGTTTCACTGCATGAGAATGAGAAACTGCATGGACCACAACTCATAGTTGGTCCCATCCATCTTAGCGATGGGAGTCGGGCCCTTGAAAGCTCCAGACGAGAAAATATCACCCTTGTTCTCTGACATGATGATAAGACGGCCAAATAACAGAACTCAACTGGAAAGTAGACCGACATAAACGAGTCAACACGATCATACGAAGGATTGGTTGTACGTATAGACTCATACAACCATCCTTAGTAATCTTCATAGCTTGCTAGGGCCAAAAAACGTGAATTATATGTCTGAAATCATGCTCCCGATCAAAATCAGATCGCAGATCTACTCGTAGATATGTTCAGAGGCGCAAGGAAGGGTTGACGATGATATGGACGGTCAAGGTAACGTTCTGGGGTTGTATGTGTTGGCTCAGGGGGCCAGGACGAAAGCCCTTGGGGCAGGAGCGGAGGCCCTCGGGGCCGGGAGGGCGGCGCTATGGACTGCGCAGTAGCCCGCAGGCTGCTTGGAAGGTCGGTGGGGTGGCACGCGGGGGGCTGGGGGCGGCGCTAGGATGGCCTGGGCAGCAGCCCGATGCCTGGCGTGCGCTCCGATCTGGGTGCACCTGGCAGGGGGCCAGGGAGGCGGGGACAGGCGAGTAGGGTTAGGGTTGGGTTCGAGAACTTCGGTCTAGGACCGTCGCTCCGATACCATGTTGAGGGAAAAGAACTGAATTACATTATGAGAAGCCCTAGGGTTCTCTTATATAGGAGAGGAACCTATTGGGCAAATTACAGAAAGAAGAAAAGAGAAATAGAAAATGAGAAAAAATAATAATAAAGATAACTAATATCTCAACACCTAGTTATACTAACAAGTTAATATAGGTATTTCTCATTCTTCATGCATGATCCACTTGAGTACTTTATATAATTTTGGTATATCAATAGATCGAATCTTGTTATCATGATGAAGATATACAAGAATGAACAATTCATGGGGCGTTTAGAATATCACAATTTATTTATTTTATGATAAGTTACTTAGTCTGGATTGTTTAAATTCTAGGCCTTATTAGGCTTGTTAATTCAATGGAAAAGTTTCTCTCCTCTCCTTTGTGCATCTCAAAATGCTCCTGTGCACATCCTTTTCCTGACAAGTGTATTTGCACTTTCTTGTAAATTGATAGTAGACCCCAACTTCAGTCACATCTGTAAGAGACTTGTTTCCACATTGACGGCAGTCCAACAGAGGCTCTTCAACTCTCAACGCCATTGCCACAACCGCAATTGAATTCCACCAAAAACCACATCTCTTGTTTCTGTCAAATAACAATGCAATTTGACCACGGGCAGATCAATGCATAGTCGGCAATTTTCCTCTTGCACAATATCTAGAAACGTGCATCATCACAAATGAGACATGGCATTAATCTCCATAATTGTGTAATCCATGTTATTGATCAGCCCTCATGGAAGCATTGATAATGACAATTACTCCTCGCTAACTGCAACACAGTATCACCATTGCCATCTCCATGGTACATGTTGGAGTATATGTGTCACTTATGTAGATGGGTGCAGGATCCAATTACTACATCCAGTGTTTAGTCCCACATCTACCAATGGTGGGAGTTGGAGGGTCTGTGGAGGCTATATAAGAATCCCCATACCTCCTGTGTCAGAGAGAAAGTTCAATGAACACATCAAACCTTTGAGGCATTCTCCCATGGTTTCATTACGCTCCTTAGGGAGTAGGGTTCCACGTAAAAATCATGATGTTCCTTATTGTTATTATTCTTTTTCTCCGATTACACTTCCGCATTTCATATTTCTAACATGGTATCAGAACGGGTTCGATTCTCGAAGAGATATTTTCATCTTTTGTTTGAGATTCAATTTTAATGCTATCTTCTTGAAGATTATTATGCAGGATTGTTCAAGTCCAAGTTCTATGGTTTCTATTGAAACCCTAATTTTTGCTCAACGATCATCGTCGACGGTTCCATTGATCCTGGAACCATGTTCTGTCACTGCTCTCCAGCCCAGCCGCAAGCAGCCATCGCGCATCTTCGGTTGCATCCGATCCAAGTTATGGCACGCAGCATCTTCCATGCGGCACTTACACCGTCCTCATGTCGGCACAGAATCTCCGAAGCCAAGCCCCATCGCAACCTCCTCACGTGATACCACCAGGCGAAGCTCAAGGCCATCACCAGAGGTCCAATCTTCTCTGCCAAGGAGTTGTTGCATCGTTATCTTGATTCGACGGTGCCCTAAATCACTCCAGGACGATGGTGATGTTCTTGTTTCCAGTGCGGCGATGAAGACCAAGAAGAAGACGAGGCGTCAGCGTAACTCAGCCCCCTTTCCCAACCACATGTGGCGGCAATGAGCATCCCAGGCTGCCCCAATCTCTATCGAGCCCGCTCCTGGCGGCACAGGTCAACGGCTCCTCCTCCGCGCCAATCCCTTACAATGAGGGACATGATCATCGTTGTCCCCTCGGTTCTCTCGTAGGCGACGTCGATCCACTCTCGAGCTCCACATCTTCCTCGTGAACTGCCCTCAGGCGTCTCGGATGCCGCATCCTCCGGTTGGAGTATTACATTGTGTGCCACTTATATTATAGATGGGTAAATGGATTTCTCCAGGATCCATTTACCACATCCAGTCTTTAGTCCCAAATCTACCAGTTTGGAGATGTGGAGACTCAGTGGGGGCCATACATAGACCCCCACACCCATGTAGTCAAATGAGAAAGTTGAATGCAATATATGGCCCTTTGAGGCCTTCTCCCGTGGTTTCATCCCACTCCTTAGGGAGCAGGGTTCCACGTTAAATCCCTTGTTCTTCATTGGGTTATTTCTTTATTCTCTGATACGCTTCCGCATTCGTATTTTCTAACATGGTATCAGAGCGGGTCGTTCTTGGTCGATTTTGAAGTTTGAAGATTTTTTTTATTATTGTTCGAAGTTCGGGTTTTTTGGGTTTTCTAGAACCCTAGTTTTCATATCCAGATCTTGCGAGGTGGCATCGTCCCTTGCCGCACAGGCAGAAGTGGAGATCTCCAGGCGAATCCCTCCAGCGACGATGACCTCCCCAGCAATTTCAAGGCCGTCGCATCGTGCTCCAGCCTATCATATCATGTGCAGGCCCAGGCGGCGCCTTCCCGAGTCCCTCTTCCAGGGCTCGCACCTTCCAAGCGGTGCGCTCCAGAGACCGCACCTCATCTTCGGTCAGCCCACAACTCGTCGTCAAACCTCCCATGCAGCATCGCGCGATCTTGCGCGCTGCTCCTAGATGCTCCTCTCCAACAGATCGCAACCACCGGAGGGGGGGAGCCGATCTCGCACGACCTCCAGTCCCCCGACGGCGAGCCGTAAAGCCTCCAGGCGGAGGATCTCAGGTCGCGAGCACCAGCAGGCAGTGATATATCGGGGCCCGATCTCGCGCAGAACCCCCCCAGCAAAGCTCGTTCATCCAAAGGCACCCTCGCGTGTCGCCCCCTCCCATCACGCAGCGACGCGAGCTCTAGGTGGAGCCCTCCTGCAGATCGAAGCCTGCGTGCACTAGCCGCGCGCAACCCTAGCCGACGCGATGTGCAAGACTTCATCTAAGGTGGTGCGAGCCTCCAGTGATAGTGCGCAGACCTCCTCTCGCGCTCGCACATCGCGCGCTCCTCCTCAACGCGCGTGAGATGCCCTCCAGACCAGGTCTCCTCTCTATCAAGGTGCAGGAGGCGGCTCCTCCCCAATCGGGGCAGCATGCGTGAGATTTCGTGAGAAGGGTTCTAATTGGAACCCTAAATAAGAGCAGGCCCACGTGGGTGGTGTTATTTAAAAAAAAGAAAAGAAAAAGAAAAAGAATAGAGAGGACTATTTGTTTGAGAGCCCGGGTGATTTAAAAAAAAGAGGGGGAGAGAGAGAGCTGCAAGTTGGCCCATTGGGTCGTATTTAAAAAAAAGCGCGTACAAAAGAAAAGACGTACGCATATTTAACAAAAAAAATGATGATTTGAAAAGCCATAAAAAATGGTGAATGGCTTAGTTATAAAAATTCAAAAAAAAGGGAGAGAAGAGGAAAAGCCGGAAAAAAATTGTGAGTTCGGTTAATTGATGTTTTCTTTCCCCATTTATCTTGTCTTCTCCCAACATAGTCGATGTCATGTATTCCGACTAGTATGAGAGAAAGGGGGAGTATTGTGTAGAGTCACAGATTTGTTGCAGATTCAGATGTCAGATCCAGACCGACCAAATGTTCATACTCTACAGTTGATATTCAGACTTGACGATTGGTTCTGAGTCTTCAGTTCAGACACGCATAAGGATGCGGTCTTCTTTCAGATGTACACTTGTATGCCATCATTTATTGTGGTGCACGTCATTCTTGTTGTTTTGGCCAGAGTTTTCATGTGAGCCATAGGGACTCCAGAGTAGAGGACCATTCCCTATGCCATATGGGCAAGAGTTTTCATGTGGTGTCATAGGGACTCCAGAGTAGAGTACCATTATCTGTACCAGATGGGAGAGACCCAGTTCTCCGACGAAGAGACTATTTCAGACTCCATTCTCCAGTGACTGTGGACTCAGACGAGGATTGCACTCCACGGCCTTTCAGTTCGGCCATTTTCAGAGATGGAGCAGTTGTCCACATATTGTGGCAGGCCAGAGTACTCCGACGAGGAGACTCATTTCAGTTGCAGTGACTCTGACAGGCGCAGTACAAAGCACATGCTCTCCGACGAGGAGATTCAGTTGACTCACACTCCAGCCCGTTCGTCCTCCTCGCCTGCACTGCATGAGAAGCAACGTCCTCGACAGCAGCCGACAGTTGTGCGCGTTGAGTTGATATTGTTTGTATTGTCTTGTAGCGTGAGTAGAGATTTTTGTTTTTGTTTGTTCAAGATGAGCATTGCATGTTTCAGCTTAAGGGGGAGTGTTGGAGTATTATATTGTGTGCCACTTATATTATAGATGGGTAAATGGATCTCTCCAGGATCCATTTACCCCATTCAGTCTTTAGTTCCACATCTACCAGTTTGGAGATGTAGAGACTCAGTGGGGGCTATATATAGGCCCCCACAATGAGAAAGTTAAATGCAACATATGACCCTTTGAGGTCTTCTCCCATGGTTTCATCCCGCTCCTTAGGGAGCAGGGTTCCACGTTAAATCCCTTGTTCTTCATTGTTTTATTTCTTTATTCTCTGATACGCTTCCGCATTCCTATTTTCTAACACCTCATATGTATCTTCTGAGCGACGACGTGAATGGGGGATTCTCCAGGAAAGGAGTTGCGAATTAGGGCCTCGAAGGGAACCCTAATATAAAAAGGAGGCATGCGCTATTAAGGAAGGGGGGAAGGGGGTCAATTTGTTTCATCTCGGGGGAGGGGGGGCTCTCCTACAGCATGCGAAAAAAGGGAGGCCTCTGCTGCATTATGTAGAGATAGTTCCTATTATTATTATATGTTTATGTACCTTGTTTCTATTTCTCTCTTCTATTTAGACGTCCATGTAATTTACCCTTAAGGCCTCTCCCTATATAAGAGAGCCTAGGGTTTTCTTATTATCATAACGAAGACTCCTCTCTTCTAACATGGTATCAGAGCCGCCTTAGGGCTCTTTCCCTTCCCCACCCGCCGCCCCTTCTCCCTTCGCTCTCTCTCGTCTCGTCGCCGCCCCATCTGCGGCTCCCGGTGCTCCTCCGCAACCCCTCCCGCGGCTCCAGCCGCACAGCAGCCCACCGCCGCACCTCTCCAGCGGCTCACAGCCGCACAGCGGCTGCCTACCGCGCCTCCGGCGCCTCCAGCGGCCACAGCAGCCGCCTCCTGCGCCTGCCAGCGGCGCCCTAGCCTCAGCGGCAACCCCCCCTCTGCCGCCCACAGCCACCGGAGCCCTAGCGGCACCCCTCCCTGCCGCCTACTGCCGCCCCAGCGGCACCCGTACCCCCAGCGGCAACCCCCACTGCCGCTGTAAGGTTCCAGTGGTCTCCAGCACTCCATAGGCGTTGTTCTCGAGACGATTCAAGGGATGTAAGCTTCCTTGGCGGCGTGCCCTAGACCCCCCTTCTTCCGGTTTATGGATTTGAGTGCGTGAAAGTCTACACACGTACTCAAATCTGATGCAGTTGGTGTAGAGTCTGTAGACATTCATCACATTGTCTATTCTCCCTTCGTCTTCTTCATGCGGCAGTATGTCAGAATCGAAAGTCGATTTGCCCTCCACCGGCGCATTCAAAGGTCCCGCGCCGATAATAAAGATGGACGGGTCTAACTATGAGTTATGGGCCATGCAGTTTATGAGCCTCATGAAATCAAATGGTAAGAAGCACATTCTTACCGAGGATGAGCCTGCGGAGAAGACAGGGATCTATGCCTCATGGGAGGCCGATGATGCTTACGCAAAAGTATGGTTGTCTGGCACGTTGACCATGGAGATAGCAAATGATGTTCTCCATCAGCCCACTGCTAAGGCGATGTGGGACATTCTTGCTGCTACATATTCGCAGGTGCGAAATGAGACAAAGATGTTGCAGCTTCAGCATGACATCTTTACCATGAAGCAGGCCGGCAGACCTCTCCACTCTCTATACACATCCCTAAGAGGGATGTTCGAGAAGCTCTACAGTACCATTCCTCTGACTGCTCCTCCAGAGCAGCAGAAGACGTTCCGGAACGCCACCATGGTGGGTGTTCTACTTGCTGCCCTCGACCCTGAGTATGATGCTGCACGGTCACAGATCTTAGCAGATGCAGTCATTCCTCCAGTGGAGGATGTATACAGGAGGCTCAGTCGTATCCCAGTTTCTTCCAGCTCTTCTACTCCACCTCCATCTGCGATGGCAGCTTCACGTGGGAGAGGTGGACCACCTTCTTGGCGTGGTCGTGGACGTGGCCGTGGCTCTCAGGGAAGAGGCGGTCGACCTAGTCAGACGTGCTCATATTGTCACAGAACTGGACACTCAGAGGAGACATGCTACTCAAAGCATGGGTTCCCAGCATCTGCACGGGTTGCAGAGCATTCACAGTCTCCTTTACCGTCTGCTGCAGATCATAGATTTGACGAACTCGTGGCTCGTCTCCGTGATATTATGCCACAGTCTTCTGGTGATTCATCTGGTGGCTCTTCCGATATTGCTGCCACAGCCTCAGCCAGTTCTTCCGCCGCTGCCAGTTCCTCAGGTAGATCATCAGCTGTCATACCTTCACATGATATATCTGACTGGGTTATAGATTCGGGAGCTACACATCATCTGTGTCGAGATAGAGGTAGATTACAGGCCTACAGGGCTATTTCTCTAGGTCGCTCAGTGCAGATAGCAGATGGTTCCCACTCACCCCTTGTTGGTCAGGGGGAGGTTTTCTTAACCTCCGCTATGCAGCTACAGAATGTTTTACATGCCCCTGAATTCTCACTGAATTTGCTGTCTATTAGTCAGATTACAAAGGATTTGAATTGTCGAGCTATATTTGACCCGTCTTCTCTCATTTTTCAGGACATACTTACGGGCAAGGTGATTGGCTGTGGCTCTGAGCAGAACGGTTTATATCGGTTGGTCCGGGAATCCTATGCTGGCATCTCCGCTCACTCTGCTGGTCCAGTCTCACCTTACATTTAGCATCTTCGGTTTGGTCACCTTCCGCTCCAGAAGATGCGCCATCTTCTGCCCCAGATCTCCCCAAGTTCGTCGTTTCGTTGTGTAACTTGTCAGTTAGGAAAGCATCACAGGTCGAGCTTTCCAGGTCGTCAGAGTCGGAGCAGTAGCTCCCCTTTCGAGTTGTTGCATATAGATATATGGGGTCCGAGTCGTGTTCCCGATCACCAGGGACACAGGTTCTATCTTGTGGTAGTAGATGACTTTTCTCGTGTCTCTTGGGTTTTTCTTCTGAAGAATAAGTCTGAAGCAGGAGATGTTATTAAAAGTTTGATTAATGAAGTGCAGAATGTTTTTTCTTCTTCAGTCAAATATGTTCGGACGGATAATGCCCTGGAATTTTGTACACGTTCTCTTTCTCAATTTCTGTCATTAAAGGGAATTATTCATCAAACCACCTGTGCATATACATCCCAACAAAATGGTGTGGCGGAAAGAAAGCATCGCCATCTCTTGGATATCACCCGTACCTTATTGATTCAAAGTTGTGCTCCTATTTCCTTCTGGGGGGATGATGTTCTTACTGCATGCTATCTGGTAAATAGAATGCCGTCCTCTGTCCTTGGAGAGAAGATACCCATCTCTCTTATTTTTCCAGACAAAGAGCTCTTCTCACTGCCACCTCGTGTCTTTGGTGTTGTGGCGTTTGTTCATCGTTTGTCTCCTGGACTTGACAAGCTCTCTCCAAGAGCTGTCAAGTGCGTCTTCGTTGGGTATTCAAGAACCCAGAAGGGATACCGGTGTTATGATCCTACTACCAACAGGTACTTCGTTAGTGCGGATGTCACCTTCTTCGAGTCGGTCATGTTTTTCTCGCCAGCCGGGGACAGAATGGTACCATCCACCACCGCTGATGATATTTTGGTTCCACCACCACCTACCTGTCTTACACCTGACTCGTCTCCTGTGTCAGTTCCTATGCCAGCACCGCCACCACCACCTCCACCTCCACCCCCACCCATTCCACGGAGAATCATATCACCATTTCCTAACCACTATACGCGTCGGTCAGGTCCCGCTCAGACAGCAGATCAGCCAATCACTAAGCCTCAGGTATGTTCAGATGATGTTTCTACTGACGGGTCAGGTTCGGACCATATGCAGGATGACTCTTTACAGGTGGACCCCGATGATGATCTGGATGTTCCGATTGCTATTCGGAAACAGAGACGACAGTGTGCATCCTACCCCTTTGCTTCACAGATTTCCTTCCACCGACTCACAGGCGATTTCCAGAAGTTTGCTACTGCTTTATCTTCCGTGGACATACCACGGACATACCAGGAAGCCTTGAAGAGTGAATGCTGGAGACTGGCTATGGAAGAAGAAATGGGGGCCTTGCAGTCCCGTGGCACATGGTCTTTGGTCCCTGCACCTCCTGATGCATCAGTTGTAAGCTGCAAATGGGTCTTCACAGTCAAATACCATGCGGATGGCACATTGGATAGATACAAAGCACGTTTAGTCGCCCGGGGATTTACACAGACATATGGCGTTGATTACATGGATACATTCTCTCCAGTGGCGAGACACTCGACTCTGTGTATCCTCCTGTCTGTTGCAGTAGTCCGTGACTGGAGCATTTATCAGCTGGATGTCAAGAATGCATTTTTGTACGGGGACTTACAGGAGGAAGTCTACATGCAGCAGCCACCCGGGTTTACTGCTGAGGGGGAGACGCAGATGGTATATAGACTTCACAAGGCTATATATGGACTGAAACAGAGTCTACGAGCATGGTTCCAGAAACTGTCCAACCTAATTGAGCACCAGGGATTCAAGAGGTCCAATGCTGACCATTCGTTGTTTGTCCAGAAGTCCTCGGCAGGTACGGTTGTCATAATGGTCTATGTGGATGATATTCTTGTTACAGGAGATGATATTCAGGGCATAGCAAGGGCGAAGGCATTCCTAGGTCGTCAGTTTGTTACAAAGGATCTTGGAACCCTAAGATATTTTCTGGGGTTGGAATTTGCTAGGAATGCACATGGTTTGGTGATGACACAACGGAAGTACATTACAGACTTCCTGGTTGAGACTGGTACGGATGGGTGCAAACCATCAAGCATCCCCATGGACCCCAGCATGAAGCTATATGATGATGATACTGACGAAGTGGATAAGAGGAGATATAGAGAGATGGTGGGAAAACTCCTCTACATTACTATAACCCGTCCAGACATTGCATTTGCAGTTAGCCGGGTGAGTCAGTTTATGGAGCAGCCCAGACAGGTTCACATGGATGCTATACACATGATACTGAGGTATCTGAAGTCTACTCCTGGATTAGGGCTACTATTCCGAAAGGGTGCAGACTTATCCATCTCAGCGTGTGCAGACGCAGATTATGCAGGATGTCCTAAGGATAGAAAATCAACCTCAGGGTTTGCAGTCTTTGTTGGAGGCTCTCTGGTTTCTTGGAAAAGCAAGAAACAAACGGTGGTGGCAAGATCCAGTGCAGAATCCGAATACAGGGCAATGGCCCAAGCCAGCACGGAAATGATGTGGGTTCGCTCCGTATTAGAAGATCTACATGTAGCAGTACCTCTACCTATGAAGCTTCAGTGTGACAATCAGGCAGCATTGTTCATTGCCAACAATCCAGCTTTTCATGAGAGGACCAAGCATATTGAAGTTGACTGCCATTACACTAGGGACCTGATCCAGAGAGGATTGATATCCACGGCCCATGTTAGCTCAGGAGATCAGACTGCCGATGTATTCACCAAGCCATTGCTCAGAGGACCTTTCCAGAGATGTTCATCCAAGCTGAGCATGATCGACATCTATGCTCCACCTTGAGGGGGAGTGTAGAGATAGTTCCTATTATTATTATATGTTTATGTACCTTGTTTCTATTTCTCTCTTCTATTTAGACGTCCATGTAATTTACCCTTAAGGCCTCTCCCTATATAAGAGAGCCTAGGGTTTTCTTATTATCATAACGAAGACTCCTCTCTTCTAACACATTAAAAACAGGGGCAGCATTTTTTGGGTCCAAATAGGCCACCGTGATTTGTAAAAAAGGTGTTTTGAGAAAAGACACGTACAAAAGAAAAGCCGTACGTGAGAAAAAAATTACAAAAAGAAAAGCCGAAAAAAATGGCTTCTTTAAAAAATCCTCTAAAAATCATATGAAAGTGTTACAAAGCAGTCGTGAGACCTGTTATTCTCTATGGATCTGAATGTTGGCATGTGAATCATAGACATGTGCAGAGAATGGCTGTAGCAGAAATGAAAATGCTAAGGTGGATGTGTGGACACTTACGTAAAGATCGGATTCGGAATGATGCAATCAGAAAGAAAGTTGGTGTAGTTCCAATCGAGGATAAGATGCGAAAAAATCGCTTAAGATGGTTTGGTCATTTGCAAAGAAGATCAGCTGATGCACCAGTTAGGAGATGCAAGTTTTGGGATGTTAAGCCAGCTAATAGAGGGCGAGGACGGTCCAAGAAATGTTGGAATAAGACTATACGAAGGGATCTTAGTTTTTGTGAATATAAGTCCGAGATTGACCCAAGATAGATCTGAATGGAGGCAAAGAATCCATGAACCGACGTTACTTAATTGTGGGAAAAGGCTTTGATGGTGTTGTTGTTGTGATTTAAGAAAATGATTTGAGGAAAAAATGATTGAAAAGCCAAAAAAATATTGTCGGCTTATGTGAAGTTTTTGTTTCCCCATTTTTTGTCTTCACCAACATTGTCGACAACAACAACAAAGCCTTTTCCCACAATTAAGTAGGGTCGTCTAGATGGATTCTATACCTCCATTCAGATCTATCTTGGGCCAATCTCAGACTTATATCCAAAAAACTAAGATCCCTCTGTATAGTCTCATTGCAACACTGCTTGGGCCATCCTCGCCCTCTCTTAGTCGGCTCAACATCCCAAAATTTGCATCTCCTAACTGGTGCATCAGCTGACCTTCTTTGCAAATGATCAAACCATCTTAAGCGGTTTTCTCGCATCTTAAGCGGTTTTTTGTCTTCACCAACATTGTCGACAACAACAACAAAGCCTTTTCCCACAATTAAGTAGGGTCGTCTAGATGGATTCTATACCTCCATTCAGATCTATCTTGGGCCAATCTCAGACTTATATCCAAAAAACTAAGATCCCTCTGTATAGTCTCATTGCAACACTGCTTGGGCCATCCTCGCCCTCTCTTAGTCGGCTCAACATCCCAAAATTTGCATCTCCTAACTGGTGCATCAGCTGACCTTCTTTGCAAATGATCAAACCATCTTAAGCGGTTTTCTCGCATCTTATCCTCGATCGGAGCCACACCAACTTTATTTCCGATTGCATCATTCCGAATCCGATCTTTACGTGTATGTGTGTGTCCACACATCCACCATAACATTTTCATTTCTGCTACTGCCATTCTCTGCACATGTCTATGATTCACAGACCAACATTTAGATCCATAGAGCATAGCAAGTCTCGCAGCAGCTTTGAAAACTTTTCTTTTCTTTGTTTTTTAAAGGAATTTTCTTATCACACAGAACAGCAGAGGCTCCTCTCCACTTAAGCCAGCTTGCATTTATTCTATTAGTAACATCTCCATCAATTTCCCCATCATGTTGCAAAATAGGTCCCATGTATCTAAAAGAATCTCTCTTCCGAATGTTATCGTCACCAATCTTTACCTCAACTCCTTCGTCATTGTTGTCGTCAAAGGTGCACTCCATATATTCAGTCTTAGCTCTACTTATACAAAATCCTTTAGTCTCCAATGCAAGTCTCCAAACCCCAAGCTTCTCATTTACTCTGTCTCTAGTCTCATCAATCAACACAATATCAGCAGCAAATAACATACATCAAGGTATCTCAGCCTGAATGTGAATTGTAACTCGTCCATAATCAAAGTAAAAAGAAATAGACTCAAAACTGAACCTTGATATAGACTAATGTTGATGTCAACATAGTCAACCTTCCCAGACTGGATCCTTACAATAGATAAAACCATATCATGCATATCCTTTATGAGGTTAATGTATAGGACAGGTACTTGTCTCTTCTCCAAAACTCTCCACATAAACTACCGTGGGACAGAATCATAAGCCGTCTCCAAATCAATAAAAATCATACAAAGGTTTTTCCTTTTAGCTCTATAAATCTCCATTGTTCTCCTCAGCAAATGGATGGCTTCAATAGTTGAGCGACATGGCATGAATCCGAATTGATTTTCTTTTACTTTGGAAACTTATCTCAACCTTCTTTCAATAACACGTTCCCAAATTTTCATAGTGTGGCTCATCAGCTTGATACCTCAGTAATTTGAACAATTTTAAATGTCTCCTTTGTTCTTATAAAGAGGCACCACGATACTTCTCCTCCGATCGTCAGGCATTTTCTTGCTTCACCAAATAACATTTAATAAATTTGTAAGCCAAGTCAAACCACGCTCACCTAAAACTCTTCACACTTCTACAGGGATGTCATCCGATCCTACAGCTTTCCCGGATCTCATAACATTCAAAGCCTCCACTACTTCATTTCTTTGTATTCGTCTATAGCTTGCACGATTCAAGTAACTTTCACTACTAGCTAGATCACCCAAAGTGATCTCTATATTTCTTTCCCCAATGAAAAGTTTATGG
This sequence comes from Ottelia alismoides, assembly GCA_037367405.1. Lineage (NCBI taxonomy): Eukaryota > Viridiplantae > Streptophyta > Magnoliopsida > Alismatales > Hydrocharitaceae > Ottelia > Ottelia alismoides. The sequence goes on along the minus strand of JAZKJV010000373.1, from coordinate 1,852,306 downwards.
AAATATTGTTTATCCCAACTTTGTCGATGTCATTATTTCCCGACAAGTATGGGAGAAAGGGGAATACTGTGTAGAGTCACAAGTCGGATTCAGATATTAGATTCTTCATATTCTAGACCAGCCAGATGTCAAACTCTACAGTTCAGATTTCAGACTCGATAATCAAATTTGGGTCTTCAATTTGGTGTGCACACGTTTGCCATCATACATGTCATCCCTATCTTTTGTTTTTGATCTCAGAGGTTTCATGTGATCCATAGAGATTCCAGAGTAGAGATCGCATTCCCTACGCCATGTGGGCTAGGTTTTCATGCAGTTTCATAGGGACTTCAGAGTAGAGATCTCATTCTCTGAGCCGATATGGGAGAGATCCAGTTCTCCGACGAGGAGACTTTTCAGATTCCATTCTCCAACGACCGTAGACTACGACGAGGAGGTCTCCACGGCTTTTTCAGTTCGGTCCTTCAGAGATGGAGCAGTTGTCCGCATGATTCAGTGTTCCACATGTGGCGGTCCAGAGTACTGCGATAAGGAGACTCTTTTCAGTTTATGTGACTTTGACATGCGCAGTACAGAGCGCATGTTCTCCGACGAGGAGCCCCAGTTTGACTCACACTCCAGCCCGATTGTTCCTCCTCACCTGCACAACATGAGAAGCAACATCCTCGACATCAACTGACAGTTGTGTTGCATTGAGTTGATATTGTCTGTAGTGTCTTGTAGTGTGAGTTTGGAATTTCTTTCTGTTTGTCCAAGCTAAGCATTCCATGCTCCAACTTGAGGGGGAGTATTGGAGTATATGCATCGCTTATGTAGATGGGTAATTGAGTCCTCCATGATCCATTTACCACATCAAGCACTTAGTCTCACATCTACTAGTGGTGGGACTTGGAGGAACTGTGGAGGCTATATAAGAAGCCCCAGATCTCATGTATCAGAGAGAAAGTTCAATGAATACGTCAGCCCTTTGAGGCGTTCTCACGTGGTTTCATCCTGCTCCTGAGGGAGTAAGATTCCACGTAAAAATCCCGGTGTTCCTTATTATAATTATTCTTTTTCTCTGATTATGCTTCCGCATTTCATATTTCTAACGGTACCGGTAGATTACGAATTCCATTACCCAGTGACAATGCAAAAATGTGCAACTCCTCATATCTAAAGGAAATTTTTATTCCTAATATTGATCTGCTACCATCATCTGTTGGCCTTTACGGCCCCATCAATAAATAGGGTTTCATTATCTCTGAACGTCTTCTAAATGATAACCTGACACTGCCAACCATTTTGTCTTGGCCTTATCTGGCCAAAGCGGATGTAATCGTGATATCATCAGGTGGGCCTTCATGCATCCGGAATGGGAGTCCATTGCTTCTTTGTGCATGGAGGGCCTCCATGCATATAGAATGGAAGCACATTGCTTCTTCGAGCATTAACAGGGATTACCTACTCACAAACTATGTAAAAGCTAAGCTGAAAGAGGGGCATCAACCAAAAAATATTCTAACCAAAAATATTCAATTTGTAGTAAAAACATTTAGAAAAGTTCTAAGAAAATTTGCACTAGAATACTTTTTAAGCAAGAAGGTAATGTTTTCAACCTATATTACCTATTCATTCTCTTCATAACATGAGAATTTCTTCTTTCTTTTCATTTTGAGAATGAACACAAGAATTTCTTGTCAAGCAATTGCATTATTAGCAAATTTATCATTCTGATTGATTCAAACACTCCATTGGACAATTATTTGATTAATCCCTTGCGATGGCATTACCCACCCTAATAAAGAAAAGGTGACAAACCTCTGGATTCAAATCATTAACTTTTTCAATGGCATCCTCAACATTCCCGGACTGAACAGCCTGTTTAACAGCCATCCGATCTGTTATAGTCACCAAATCTATATCGGCTGTTAACTTTAAGGAGAACATCTAAAAGCAACAAGCGCAGGAATTGTACAAGAAACCAAAAAAAGCATAGTGTTATATTGCCGAATTAGAAAGAAAATGCACAAAGTACTTGAAAGTATGCATTATCCTTTGAGAGTTACCAAAGATGATGGTAACAATAGGTGAAATCAGACAGCGTTTTATACAAGTTCGAACCTAAGAAGGAAGCTTGATAATTTCAAGGAGCCAAGGTCTTGGAAATTGATCCCAGAGTACATCTTCGTTTTTTTATGAATGAGGTAAAAGGATAAATTCTATCATGCAACTACACAATAATGTTAATTTTCAGCTATGCGAAAAATAAGAAGTGAATCAATAATGGTTTAATTTAAATACATGTACATGAGGAAAAAGGTAGAAAAATTTATTTGGACAACTAATTATATGCACGAAAATAGAGTTGAATAATCCCGATACTAGAGCGTAGTAACAATCATTATTTCCATGCATACTTATCGCTACAGATAAAACAGGAATGTTAATTTATTTATCATATCTTACAATTGGCTTGAAAATGTTGCCACCACAGTTTTCGTCGTACTAAATGCAACAGCCAACACTTGAACCTGTAATTACTGATTATTATAAAGATTTTATTGGCAACGATGACTAGGTTTTCTGTAAAAATTATAAGCCACATAAGAGGACAAACGAAACAAAAAGGTGAGAAACCACTAACATCCATTGGTTTTACCCCACAAAAACCTATGACCACTCAAATCTACAAAGGCAACCAACCAAATGCATGGATGCTCCCCGATATAGTTTTTTAGAATGAAAACTAACCAAAATGTTGAGCTTCTGTGAGAATCATGTATAAATTATATTCTCAACTGCAGCTTCACCAATATTTCTTCTCACAACTTGTTGCAACTGAACTAAGGCAATTTAATCCATATAGTTTACTTTCCCAAATAATTTGCCATAACTAAAAATGCAATAGACCATCGTGCACGCAGTGTCCTTTCCTCGCAATTCTTTACATGTGCATAATGTGACCCCTTACTACAATTTCTTTCATGGTTCATTCAACCACCTGCACCATTTGGGGCAGGTTAAACCATAGATGGTGTCAACCTTGAAATTTTTGATTTGTGACAGTCAAAAGAAAAATGAAGCCTTCTCTCACATTGAGTGGGTCATCTGTTGGGAATCTTGGGATTCATCGCCTTACCTATAGATCCATCCAGAGTCATACATGAGCCTGGATTCAAACAACCCACATCATTTTTTAGTGATTTTCTAGAACAATTCACTAACCTTCCATGTTTAATTTCTTCCCTTCTCCAGAAAACTTCTCTGGTTAGAAACTACTTAACAGCCTTCCATGTGGCTTCTGATAACACTTTTCTAGACAAACTACTAGGAATAAAAACGAATATGGATATATTTATCCGATCCGTATTCATATCCTAAAAAGTGGACGTGTATAGGAACATAACTTAGACATTTAAATATCTGTATGCATATCCGTACATCTATTTTAATAACTAAATGTAGTCGTAAATTTGTTTATAATTGTATCTAACCAAATTTTACAGCTTTATTCACCATTGTTAATATATTTTTCATAATATATATAGTACATTTATTTTATGTGCAAATCATCCTCAACATATATAAGTTAATCTATAAAGTATATATGTATTTATTCGTTCAATTTGTATTCATTATGTATTAGTAAATGTTTTAAGGGATATGGTAACTGTGGAAATATAATAATGAAGTGCTTATTCATAAAGCCTTAGGGTTCTCTTATATAGAGAGGAACTTGTTGGGAAAACTACTAATTAGAGACAAAATAAAGAGATACATAAAATGCAGAAAGATAAAATAACTCCCAACATTCCCCATCAAGATGGAGCACAGATGTCAATCATATTCAGTTTGGAACAACGTCTATGAAATGGCCTTCTAACTAGAGCCTTGGTGAAAGCATTTGTTGTTTGTTTCCCTGAGCTGACGTGGGAAGTAGAGATAAAGCCCTTTTGAATCATGCCACGAGGTGGCAATCTACCTCAATGTGCTTGGTCCTCTCATGGAAGGCGGGATTGTTGGCAATGAAAAGAGCAGCCAAGTTGTTGAATTGTAGATGCATGGAAAGATACGCGTCAATAGCTAGGTCAGTCAGAACCGAGTTTACCCACATCATCTCAGTGTGTCCATGTGCCATGGGCTCTGTACTCTGACTTTGCACTAGCTCTGGCAACCACAGTCTGCTTCTTGCTCTTCCATAACACCAAAGAGCTCCTTATGAACACTGCAAACCGGAGGTAGATTCCATGCCCTTTGGGCATCCTGCATAATCTAAATCTGCACATTTTGTATTGGCAAGGGATGTCCCTCTACTAATAAGCAATCATGTACCTGGAGATGTCTTCAAATATCTCAGAATCATGTGAACTTCATCCATAACACCAAAGAGCTCCGTATGAACACTGCAAATCGGAGGTAGATTCCATGCCCTTTGGACATCCTGCATAATCTAAATCTGCACATTTTGTATTGGTAAGGAATATCCCTCTGCTAATCAGCAATCATGTACCTGGAGATGTCTTCAAATATCTCAGAATCATGTGAATTGGATCCATATGTGTGTCTATGTTGCTCCATGAACTAGCTAACTTTGCTCACAGCAAATGAGATGTATAGCATGGTAACCGCCACATAGAGGAGCTTCCATACGAGCTCTGTGTATCTCCTCTTATTCACCTCCCATGTATGATCATCATATAGCTTCATGCTAAGATCCATGGGAGTAGTGGCAGGTCTGCAATCTGTCATGCATGTTTCAAAGAGGAGATCAATAACGTATTTCCTATGGGTCATCACAAGATTCACAAGACCCCATTGGTTCTTGGTGAACTCAATCCCTAGGAAGTATCGTAAATCGCCAAGGTCCTTAATGACAAATTGCTATCCAAGGAACTCCTCAGCCGCACTAATGACATGTACATTCATCTCATGTAACAATGATATCATCAACATAGACCAGTATAACAACTATATCTCTCTGAGTCCTCTAAACAAACAGTGAATGATCTGTGGTCGATCCGGTAAAGCCCTTTTGCTCTATCAAGCATGAGAGATTCTGGAACCATGCTTTAGGACTCTGCTTAAAGGCATAGATAGCCTTACGAAGTCTACAAACCTTCTGACATTCCCCCTCGTTAGCAAACCCAAGACCGATTACTATAATTTATGTATTTTATTTATATCAGTAATAGTGTTCTCTATATTACCTATATTAGCCTTAAGAGCTTTAATCTCATTTTCATGATGATGTTCATATAAGGAAGACTTTTTTTGAAACAGTATAAGGAAAGATAATCAGTAAGTTCATGAATATTATCTTTTAGTAAACCTACTTCAGTTTCATGTTTTTCTACTATGGTTCATGTACTTGATTTTAGTAGTTGATTTTCCTTTTTTAGTCTAATAACTAAGTCTTGTAAAGTAGAAATAGCATCTTGTCATTCTTCTATAGATGCTTCTTCAGAAGTTACCTCATCGTTGTTGACTGTCAATAGTCATAACCGAGTTTCTTCCTTGTTGGAGATGTCTGAATCACTTCCAGAAGAACCAAGGAGCCAGAGTCAGAGGAGTCCCAAGTTGCATGTTAAGCTTGTCTTTTTGGGTGCTTGTGATGATTGTTGAGGGGTAGTCTTCTTCGTTCTTTCTTTACCCCCTTGTTTTTGCTGGATTCTGGATTCTTCGACTCTTAATGGTTGTTCTTAAGTAACAGGCAATCCTCATTGAGGTATCCCTTTCTTTTGTAATTAAAGCATTCTAATTAGCTTCAATTTCTTCGATCACCATTTTTTATGAATCTTTAGAATTACCAAATATAGCTAGGTCATCCCCAAAGCTTTCATATGTGGATGTGGCTTCAGTGGCCTGAAAAGATATATTTCTCTTCTTCTTAATTTCTGCTTTTCTGCTTCGGCGTATGCCGTCTGTGTCTTCTCAACTTCATAGGATAAGAGGGTGGCGTTTGCTTCTTTGATGGATGTTGCATGTAAACTTCATCATGCATATCACCATACAGAAATGCATTCTTCACATCAAGTTAGGACAAGGACTAGTCCCATATCATTGTAACGGAAAGAAGGATCCGAAGGGTAGAATGACGTGCCATAGGAGAGAACGTATCCTGATAGTCTACCCATAAGTCTGAGTGAACCCATGAATCACAAGCTTAGCCTTGTAGCCATCAACGTTTCCATCTGCACAGTGCTTTACTGTAAACAAGCTTTACTGTAAACACCCATTTGCATCCAACCAGAGAAGCCCCTGTATGGATAGTAACCAAGCTCCAAGTGCCATGCGAATTTGCTGTGGTCATCTCCTCCTCCATAGAACGATGCCATTGATTGTCTCACATAGCCTCCTGATATGTCAGTGGGATCTCTACAGCTGATAGACCCACAACAAACCTCCTAAAATCTTATGAAAGCCACAAATAAACATGAGCAGCGAGAGGATACGTGGTATGCATCCTCTTCCGTAGAGCAATGGGCACATAAAGATCATTTGTATCATCTGCGTTCTGTAAAGTAGCCTCCTGAGGAGGCGCATGCTCATCCTGTAAAGTAGCATGTTATATACACAAATCACTAGAGCTATCAATAGAAACAAAGTTTCTCAGAACATATATGAGGTGTGCTAGATGATGGGGAAGGCCCATGAGCAAGGGGTATAGAATGCGGCCTGCGAATGTAAATGTGGCAAAAACTGAGGCAAAGTACTAGGAGATGCAGGCGGAGGAGAAACCACGCTAGGAGGTAGTGGTGGAGCTGGTAGAACTGATAAAGGTGGCAATGGCGTAGGAGGAACTCTCAGGCCGCTGTTGGGTGCCGCCAGGCACTTCTTGCATGGCGGTTGTAATGAGAGGGAGCGTTGCAGCCCTTTGTTAAGGTGCTTCCAACCCCCTTGGTGTCGCTAGGTACTCTTAGAGATTCGACCAAGCACCTGGCCACAACTTAGGGTTGTCGCTAGACCTTCTAGTCACCCTAACAATACCCAAAGAGCCACCAAACAACCTGATTTTGGGGATTTTTGGTTAAAATCAGACCATCTGTCATCCTCGTGTACCCTGGCATGTAGCAAGACTGATGGGGATAGTTGTGGTATGAGTCTACACCCACGACCAACTCCCATATGATTGTGTAGACACCTTCGTGATCGATCTACAGCGCTAGTACCAGCCTTCTTATCATCATATCATGAAACAAGGGTGATCTATTTTGTTGGAGTATTTGTTATGTGCGCCTATTGTGTTTACCCCATCCAGTTGTTTAATCCCACATTGTCCAGTAGTGGGACTTGAAGGCCCTGTGGAGGCTATATAAGGAGCCCCAGGCCTCCTGTAACAGATGAGAAAAAGCAATGAAGCATATGCCCCTTTGAGGGCTTCTCCCGTGGTTTCATCCCGCTCCTCACGGAGTAGGGTTACACGTTAAATCTCGTTGTTCTTATTTTCTTTATCCATGTTTTCGCTTCCGCTTCCTATTCTTCTAACATGGTATCAGAGCGGGTCGATTCTCGAGCTTTTCATGTTTATTTTTCGAGATTCGATGTTGATAAATTTTTGTACTGTTTAAGTTCATATTATGTTCGAGAGGTTTCTGAGGTTCTTTGGAACCCTAGATCTGTCTTTGTGCTGCATGCACTCTCTCCAGGCGAAGCGCGGCGATTCACGCCACTCCAGGTCATGGCGACGACCCATCTCCGCTGCGCGCAAGCCCTAGTCCAGGGAAGCTATCCAGGCGATCGAAAACCCCGGCCCTCTCTCACGCGCAGCAACACGGCAGCAGATCTGCGCTGCTCCGCATATCCTCTCCAGTCCAAGCGCTTCCAGCGGCGACGCCGCGCTGCTCTCTTCCCCGGCAAGACGACCCCAGGCAGAAGCTCCAGTTGCCTCCTTCCGCGCATCCAGGCACTTCACCCAGCGCCCACAACATCAAGACGGCTCCCCTCACGTGAAGGGACTCCTTCAGCCTCCTTGGCGGCGCGCCTCTCCAGGCGGCGACTCCATCGAAGCCGCCTCTCCCAGGCGGCGAACCAGGCAACACCGCGCGATGATATCAGAGCGGTCAAACAGGCCCACCAGGCGGCGCCGCCCCTGGCGCACGGTACAACCCCAGACCCGCAGCCTCCACGCGTGGTGCGCTTTTTTCAATCTCCAGGCGGCGGTGACCAGCAGAGCTCCCGCAGCCCCTTTCCGACCAGGCTCGATCTTGCGCGCAGGTCCAGGAGCCCCTCGAGGGCGACGATCCTCTAGCGATGCCCCCAGAGGCGGCGCGATTCTCCATCCCGTCAGCGTGCCCCTCCTCCCAGAGCTTCTTCTGCAGGCGGCATTGCAGAACCCAAAATGGCGGCGGCGGTTGTTTTTATTTGACGGGTTCCCAGTAGTGGGAACCCTAGTGGCGCATAAGGGGCCCGATGGTCTTAAATGTTTTCTCTGTCTTTTGATGTTACGTTGCCCAAGTAGGCCGTGAGTATTTAAAAAAAGAAAGAAAAAGGGGGCAGAAAGGGGCAGGTTTGAAAAAAACGAAAAAAAAGGCGCGTACAAATTTAAAAGTCGTACGCAAAGAATTTCAAAAAAAAAAGTATTGCAAGGAAAAGCCGAAAAAATGTTGGAAAGGCTTTAAAAAAAGGAAAAGCTGGAAAAAAATCAATGGCCTAAAAAAATGTGTTGCAAAAGCCGGAAAAAAATTGTGAACGGCTTATTGGTATTGTTGTACCCTATTTGTCTCGTCTTCTCCCAACTTGGTCGACGTCCATGTTTTCCGACAAGTATGGGAGAAAGGGGGAGTATATGTAGAGTTCTTTGGCATCATATATCACTCTGACGATTCAGATTCAAGCTCCTGTTCAGAGACAGTTCAGATTCCAGTCCAGATGCCCGTCCAGATGATCAGACTCTACATTCCAGTTTCAGACTTGACGATTGATTCCGAGTCAATTTCAGATACGCATGAGTGTACGGTCTTCAGTTTCGAGGTCCCCATCATTATTCTTGTTGTTGTCCGACCAGAGTTTTCATGTGAGCCATAGGGACTCCAGAGCAGAGGACCATTCCCTATGCCATTGAGGGCAAGGGTTTTCATGTGGTATCATAGGTACTCCAGAGTAGAGTATCATTCTCTGAGCCAGATGGGAGAGACCCAGTTCTCCGACGAGAAAACTTCAGGCGCATTTTCAGACTCGATGGTCAGATTCCGAGTCTTCAGTTGACTCACACTCCAGCCCGCTCGTCCTCCTCACCTGCACGGCATGAGAAGCAACGTCCTCGACTGCAGCAATGTGCGCGTTGGGTTGATATTGTCCGTAGTGTCCTGTAGCGTTGAGTTGAGTCTCTTTCTGTTTATCCAAGCTGAGCATTGCATGCTCCAGCTTGAGGGGGAATGTTGGAGTATTTGTTATGTGCACCTATTGTGTTGTAGGAGAGTAAATGGATCCTTTCATTTACCCCATCCAGTTGTTTAGTCCCGCATTGTCCAGTGGTGGGACTTGGAAGCCCTGTGGAGGCTATATAAGGAGCCCCAGGCCTCCTGTAACAGATGAGAAAAAGCAATGAAGCATATGCCCCTTTGAGGGCTTCTCCCATGGTTTCATCCCGCTCCTCACGGAGTAGGGTTCCACGTTAAATCCCGCTGTTCTTATTTTCTTTATCCATGTTTTCGCTTCCGGTTCCTATTTTTCTAACATATTTCCTTCGACATCTTCAAGGGATCGGCACTCATTGTCAAGATGAATGGGATTAACTATGAGTTGTTTACGCAGGTTATGACCATCATGAAGTGCAATAACGCACATCCTGTCGCAGTATGAGCCAATCGATAAGACTGGGGAAAATACTTCGTGGAGGCAAGACAAGGCATATGTGTGCATATGGCTAATTGATACTCTGACCACACATATGGTCAATGACATCCTTCGTCAGCACACTGCCAAGGCAATGTGGGACATCCTCGCAGCCAATTTACTCTCAGACAAGGAATGAGACACACACCTCGTATCTCACGGGTGTGGCTTTACCTCCTATAGAGGAAGCCTACGATAGACTCAACAGGATCATGGTTCTTTCTACATCTACCGCTCAAACCTACTCTGTGATGGCCATAGCTTGCAACTGAAGAGGATCGTCCCAGTTAGAGGACAATGTGTCCATGGTAGAGGGGCAGGCACGGGTGCCTGCGTCAACTATGCACCTATTGTCATCGATCGGGTCACTCTGAAGTCTCAAGTTACCTGTTATATGAAGCATGATTATCTCGTTTCTGCTCTGTTGCCAAGCGAGTTGAACCTTCTGCCACTTCTGTTAATCAGAAGTTCGACTAGTGCTCCTTCGGGCTATATGCCCTTACCAACTATCACGTGGCAAACATGACAGAGTGGATTATGGATTCCGACGCTTCTAATCATCCATGCGGAGACAGAGCTCTGTTCACATCTTATATATATATATATATATGTATCTCCAGGCAGATCTGATGTCATTGCAAATGGGATTATTCCCCTATTACAGTTAGACTTGGCCGATGGGTCGGGAGCCTGCCCGCCCATCCCGCTCATGGGTCGGGCTTGGGCTAGTAGTGTTGGTAGAAAAGAGTTATTTGTTATTCCAAGGAACCCTAGGCTCTCTTATATAGAGACAACCCATGGGTAAATTACATAAGATGGAATAGAGAAAATATAAATAGCATAAAAGATACACCGACTACATAATTATCTCTACACCCCCCCTCAAGATGGAGCATAGATATCAATCATGCTCAGCTTGGAAGTGCACTTCTGGAATGGTCCTCTGAGCAATGGCTTGGTGAAGATGTCGGCAGTCTGCTCCCCTAAACTAATATGTGAAGTAGAAATTAGGCCCTTTTGGATCATATCTCTAGTGTAATGGCAATCTACTTCAATATGTTTAGTTCTTTCATAAAAGGCGGGATTATTGGCTGTTGAGAAGAGGAACGGATGAGATGTTTATTCCATGAAGTTAGGGTCTCTTATATAGAGAGAAAACCCTAGAGAATACAAGGGTTACGGAACCCGAAGGGTCACGGGGGGTTACGGAACTCGAAGGGTCACAGAGGGTTACGAAACCCGAAGGGTCACGGGAGGTTACGGAACCTGAAGAGTTACAAACATAAATGTAAATCTAATAACTCTAACACTCTCCCTCAAGTTGGAGCTGAGAAAGCTACAGCTTGTAACAAAAAGGAAAAGTATACACCATATTTTCACACAATGCACCATAAGAACATATATCTGTTGCTAGTAGAAGACCTCGCTCGAGGATGGGTCTGCGACTTTCAGGTCACCGGAACGTATCTCTGCCATGCCTGTAGAGTCGCTGCGATATCAGGTCACCGGAACGTATCTCTGTCGTGCCTGCAGGTCACGGAACATATCTATGTCGTGCCTAGAGAAGAATCGTTGTAGAAGAAGTCCAACGCAGAGTAATAGTCGGGTTGCAAAAGAAGAAGTATACGCCCTGACGAAGAAGTCGATGCTCGGTGAAGACGGATGATCTGTGTAGTAGTCTGGAGTGTCAGTCTATCAGTTATGGTAGGGCAACAGATGTCCTGAAAAATCATCTCTGACTCCCCCTTTCTCACATACTTGATAGAATAAAGAGTATGGAACATCAAGTTGGGAGAAACAAGTCGTTGTGAAGAAGGGGTTGTTGGAGGAGAGGCTCCAGGAGGTACCGGCGATGCTGGAGGTGCGGTTGGAGCTGTTGGAGCACCGGGTGGCGCTTTAGGTGCCGCTGGAGGTGGCAGATGGTGTTGTTGGGGACTCGGACTGCCTTGTGCAGGACCATCGAATCCATGAGTGACGCAGGAGGTCCAGCCCTCTCTCCTTGTCGACGGAGAGAGGGCTGGTGGTGGCGACAGATTTAGGATATTAGGCTTCGGTCTAGGACCGTCGCTCTGATACCATGTTGAGAAGAGGAATGAATGAGATGTTTATTCCATAGAGCTAGGTCTCTTATATAGAGAGAAAATCCTAGAGAGTACAAGTGTTACGGAACCCAAAGGGTCACAGGAGGTTACAGAACTCGAAGGGTCATAAAGGGTTACGGAACCCGAACGGTTACGGGGTTTACAGAACCCGAAGGGTCACAGACGTAAATATAATACTAACACTCCCCCTCAAGCTGGAGCTGAGAAAGCTGCATCTTGTAACAAAAAGAAAAAGTGCACACCACCTCTTCACACGATGCATCATAAGAACATATGTCCGCTGCTGGTAGAAGACCTTGCTCGAGGACGGGTCTGCGACTTACATGTCACCGGAACGTATCTCTGTCATGTAGAGTAGATGTGATATCAGGTCACCGGAACATATCTCTGTCGTGCCTACAGGTCACCGGAACATAACTCTGTCGTGCCTGGAGAAGACTCATTGTAGAAGAAGTCCAGCGCGGAGTAGTAGTCAGGTCGTAAAAGAAGAAGTTGACGCAGAAGTCATGCTCGGTGAAGACGGATGATCTAAATAGTAGTCTGAAGTGTCGATCTGTCAGTCGTGGTGTAGCAGGGACTGTAGGAGGGGGGCTCCAGGCGGTGCCGACGATGCAGGAGGTGTGGTTGGAGCTGCTAGAGCCTTGGACAACGCTTTAAGTGCCGCTGGAGGTGACAACTGGTGTTGCTAGGGCTCGGACTGCCTTGCGCGAGACCATCGAATCCATGAGCGACGCAGGAGGTCCATCCCTCTCTCCTTGTCGGCGGAGAGAGGGCTGGTGGTGGTGGCGGATTTAGGGTATTAGTCTTCGATCTAGGACCGTCGCTCTGATACCATGTTGAGAAGAGAGACCATGTTGAGAAGAGAGACAAATGAGATGTTTATTCCATGGAGTTAGGGTCTCTTATATAGAGAGAAAACAATAGAGAGTACAAGGGTTACGGAACCCGAAGGGTCACGGGGGGTTACGGAACTCGAAGGGTCACAGAGGTTACGGAACCCGAAGGGTCACGGAGGTTACGGAACCTGAAGGGTTACAAACATAAATGTAAACTTAACTCTAACATTGGCAATGAACAATGCGGCTTGGTTAACACACTGTAGCTTCATGGGTAGAGGTACATTTATATGCAAGTCTTCTAGTACAGCTCAAACCCACATCATCTCCGTACTTGCTTGTACCATGACCCTATATTCAGATTCAGCACTCGATCTAGCCACAACTGTTTGTTTCTTGCTTTTCCAAGAAACTAGAGAGCTACCCACAAACACTGCAAAGCACGAAGTAGACTTTTGATCCTTAGGGCATCCTGCATAATCAGCATCCGCACATACCGAGATAGATAAATTTGTTTCCTTTCTAAACAACGATCATGTGCCTGACGATGACTTTAGATACCTGAGTATCATATATATGGCATCCATATGTACCTGTCTCGGTTGTTCCATGAACTGCTTACTTGACGGACTGCAAAGGCAATATCAGGTCGAGTTATAGTGATGTGAAGCTTACCCACCATTTCTCTATACCTTCTCCTGTCAACTTCCTCTGTATCATTATCATATAATTTCATGCGGGGGTCCATAGGAGTAGTTGAGGGTCTACAACCAACCATGCACGTCTCGATAAGCATATATGTAATATTTCCGTTGGGTCATCACAAGACCCTGTGCATTCTCGGCAAACTCCAACCCCAGAAAATATCGTAGAGTATCAAGATCATTCGTAACAAACTGATGGCCCAAAATGCTTTTGTCATCTTTACCCCCTCAGTATCATCTCCTGTAACCAAAATATCATCAACATACACCATGATGACAACCGTACCTCTAGGAGTCTTCTGAATGAACAACGGGTGATCCGCATTTGATCTCTTGAATCCTTGTTATTCAATTAGATGGGAAAGCTTATGAAACCATGCCCTTGGGCTCTTTTTAACGCCATATATTACCTTATGAAGTCTGCACACCATATGATTCTCCCCCTCCGCAGCGAACCCCGGAGGCTGCTGCATGTAGACTTCTTCATGCAGATCGCCATACAAGAAAGCATTCTTAACATCAAGTTGAAATAAGGGCCAATCACGTACCACGGCAACTGACAGAAGAATACGAAGAGTGGAATGACGGGCAACTGGAGAGAAGGTATCCATATAATCCACGTCATATGTCTGAGTAAAACCTCGCGTCACTAGCCTTGCCTTGTAACGATCAAGGCTACCATATGCGTGATACTTGAAAGTGAATACCCATTTGCAGCTAAGGACAGATGCTCCTGAGGGAGAGGGAACCAAGCTCTATGTACCCCGTGACTGTAGAGCAGCCATTTCCTCCTCCATGGAAGAACGCCAGCAATCAATTTTCAAGGCATCCCGATAATTCCGTGGAATCTCCACAGAAGACAAAGCCACTGCAAACCTCTGAAAGTCCCATGTGAGGCGATGAAAGGAAACCTGGGAGGCAAGAGGATACGAAGCACAAGTGTGTTTCTTCTTCTTTATAGCAATAGGAACATCCATATCATAAACCACAATACTCGTCGGTTCATTCCTCCAGCAATGATGAACCCTGCACATGCACACTATTTGACCCATCATTAGTAATAGCCTCTGGACATACCTGAGGTGTGTTGGATGATTGACGTGCAGCATGAGCAGGACCCGACTGACGTGTATAATATTTTGGTAATGGCGAGACAGGTGGTTTTGGTGGTGGTGGTGGCAGTGGTGGTGGTGGCGATGGTGATGTTGGCATGACCACAGGAACTGGAATGGACGGTGGTGGACTCAAACTAGGAGGAGGAGGAACATAGACCTCATCATTAGACGTAGATGAGGCCAACCTGTCACCTGCAGGAGAAAAGAACATAACAGACTCAAAGAATGTAACATCAGCACTGACAAAGTATTTCCTGTTTACGGGATCATAGAAACGGTATCCCTTCTGAGTGCGAGAGTAACCCACAAAGATACATTTGACAGCCCTAGGTGATAGCTTGTCAAGACCGAGAGACAACTGATGAACAAAAGCAACAGCACCAAAAACACGAGGAGTAAGTGAGAATAATTCCTTGTCTGGAAAAACAACAAAAAGGGGACTTTTCTCACCAAGTACCGAGGACGGCATATGTAACATCCGGAATCCGCCAAACCTGAACCCGACCCGATTAGCGTCTGATTAATCCAATAAAGTTGCTTGTCAATGTTAAACAACCTAAATCGATCAATTGATCGTAAATCAAAATTCATTCGGGAGAAATCGACCAAAAATCGGTCACATCGAATCGCGTGCCGTGAAAAAGCCGCGACGTGAATTCAGAAACCGCAAAACGAACCAAGACCGCCATTAGATCCGATTCGACGAAACGAGACCAACGGAATCAACCTTTCGTCAATCGAAGATCGTTTGATATTTTTAGTTCACAAAATTTGACCCCAAATCGAAATCGTATCTCGGAAAAGTTCGGGCATTCAAACCCGATCGGAAGTGTATCAATATTGTACTCATATTGATCGTCGTTCCGAGACGATCAAATCGAGATATTGCAAGTCGAAATCGGAAGCTCGAGATACGCAAACGGACAATTTTTAGCATTGTTAATAAATGATAAAAATGTGTTTAAAAAAATAAAAATTATTAAATTTTCTGTACTGTCCACACAGTACATATAGAACTGTGGGCTGTAGCCACGTTAGTAAAGTCTCCACATGGCTATCAATAGACCACCCTTTCCCCTTATATATAGCTCCTAAACCCTCTTTTTTCACACATTTCCTTCGCGTTTCTCTCCCAGCCCTCCAACGAAGAAACCCAAAATCTGAGTTGTTTTTCTCTCGTTTCTTCTTCTCTGGTTTGTTGCATCCAGCAGCTCTCAAAGGTCTGCTAAAGGGAGCCAGTTGCTGCTGCTATAGCTGCAAGTAGCAGTGGAGACCCTCCTTGTTGCATGCAAAATTCTACCATAGCTGGAGCTGCAGTTCTGCAATTCTAAGAGTTGTTGCATGCCAAATCAAACCTCCAAATTTTAGAGAAATATAAGGTACAATCCCATATTCTCTCTCTTGCTGCCATGCATGAATATTTTAACTTACCTCTTGCATCCAATTGTTGCATGCAAAAAAATCAACACTTTTCTCCAATTTGGAGATATTATGTACAATCTTTATCCTCCCCTTTTCTGCAATACATATTGTTCTACAGCTTTTCATGCAAATAAAACATACACCATCTTTCTGGACAGATCAAGTTTTTCTAAAGTAAATATATATACATACATATATATATATAAACAAGATGCCCAGTAACCTAATCTTATAATAGAAGTGATTAGCAGTTGATCTTTTAATTTAGATGACTCGATGATTTAAGGGTATGTACCATTCAAATTCGTTGAAAAAGAGAGTTCCTTGTTGGAATTTCACATAGACTAGACTGTAGTTGGATAAAATCAAGATGGGTAACTGGTCAATTAACATATAGTTTCATGTTTCATCTTTATGATTCTAGTAAAGGTAAGGATGAAGGAACCGGATGTTCACATTTGACAGAATAATGAGCTGTTGGTAATCCCTAGCAATCCAGAAATTTGATCACCTTTTATAATCTCTTTAAACACGTAACTGTTTATTTAGCTGCTTCAATTCTTTTTTAAAGGTGGGAGGAATGCATCTTTATGTTTTATTTTTTTTCCTGACCTCAAATGCCATCTTCTAGTAGAGAATACAATCAAGTTGCATTTGATTATTAGGGGCAGAATTTTGAAAATACTTACTTTCCATTATCCTATGCGGATTTCAAAGAAATTTAATATGAACATAATGCACATTTTTTATGAACAATATGTATAGTACAATCTATTATTTGAGGATGGGATGACTTGGATCAAGGCTGGAAAATTATGAGGTGGACTGTTAATAATTGATTGTGTTTTAGAGTAGGGTTTGAAGAATTGGGAACAGTTTAGTTTGCAATGGATAAGCCAAGAGAATATTTCAACTACATTGTGTGCTTCTTTTATATAGATTCAAAGATTAGACATGTCTGATTGAACTAGTAAATACTATTCCACTGACTTAACACGTTTGAATTATATCTTAGCTCCACAAACTCCAAAAGATTGTGATCATGTACCCTTAACTTGGTTCCAGCTCACTCTTAGTCAAAGAATCCAAATTAATATTGACAAGTATAGACATTGGATCTTTTAGGTTAATTTAGATATAATGAGTGCATTAAATAAGTAATACAGTGACTAGATGAGAAATCCTTGTAACTATATTGGTTATGTAGTTTATTGTATCCTATCTACTGTTTAAGTAGTGAACATAAATCTTAAATATACCTTTGAGTCGCATTTGCTTACGAATCATAAGCCGGTGTCCATATGTTTTGGAAGTCTGAATTTCTTAAATTTTCTTTAGAAATAAATCCACAGCTTGTTTATTGTTGACCTTCATTCTACTCACTGATCAACCAAGTAAAAAATAAATAAATAATTCTCCCATATTATTTTCATTATGTCATCTTTTATAGGATCATGGATAATACCTGACTTTGATTTATTCAAAATAGAGATTGGTCATCAACAGATGGATAATCTGTCTTTGAAATCATACCAAATTTTAAATATAAGTTTTTTTTTAAACTCAAAAAAGGGGGAGACACCTCGTTGGTGTTCGCCCAGTATTATTAACTATGAAGAGTATAGAAAGAGGTACTTACAGCGTGACTGGGGGGATAAGGAAGGAAGAGGGAGAGATCAAAGGAAAAAATACAAACGCCACAACCGGGCCCCGTGACCCAACTACAAAACACCAATCAGAAATTAAATTAATCGCTGCGGAAATCACATTCTCCTCGTAGAAACGCGTGCCCGAGAAAATAGACTCATTGCGAGCCCTCCAAATAGACCAAATGCGCGCAATGGGGCCCAGCAGATGAGAACGAGGTCTCCCTCTGTTGGCCCAGAGGAATATCATAGAAGTCCTCCGTATTGGGCGCGTGAGCCCAAGCAACATCGTCCCATATCCGAGTCACCGAACCACAAAGAAGAAAAGGTGATCGGCCGATTCATCCGACACTCCACAGAGCTGGCAAAGGACGTTGGGGGTGTAGAGGAAAGAGGCACACCGGTCGCGAGTCAACAGCCTCCGATGACGAAAAACCCAAAAGAAGAAGGTGATCCGAGCGGGCAAGCGCAGCCCCCATAAGAAGGCGCAGTCACGAACCAAGGTAGCAGCCAAGGGAGGAGAAGGAGGAAGCAGCGCACGGAAGGCCTTGCGAGAGGAGAAAGGACCGTCCCTCCAAGCCCAGTGGTCCCTCCCACCAGAAGGGGTAGCGGCAGAGGAAAGAGCCTCCAGCAGGGAGGCAAGGTCGTTGGCGCGCTGGTCCGACAGAATGCCCGAGAAAGCAGGGCACCAGCCGTCGTTGATCCAGTAGTCGGCAACAGTGGCTAACCGATTAGTCGCCCGGGCGAAAAGACGCGGGAAGCGAATCCGGAAGGCGCCACCCCCCGACCAGTCGTCATGCCAGATTTGAAGACGGAACCCGACCCCAGCACCGGAGAGAACAAGGAGCAGTTCCTTTGGTAAGCATCAAAGACATGACGCCAAAAGGGGGAAGAGTGATCAGGGCAACTCCCGCGCATAAAGGAATTCCAAGCATCGCCCAAGATCGCACGCAGCACGTCACCAAAGAATGAAACATCCTTGCCCCAAATCTTATGTACCCATTTAAGGAGCAGGGCCTCATTGACCCGAGCCAAGTGGCGAACGCCAAGGCCGCCCAACCTCTTAGGCCGGGTCACCACCTCCCAAGCAACCAAGTGAATCCCCCGACCACTGTCGCCCGCACGCCCCCACAAAAATCTTCGCATGCACGTTTCCAGCCGAGCACGAACACCGACCGGCATTTCCGAACCGAAAGGAAGTAGATAGGAATTGCAGAGAGAACCGAGTTGAGAAGAACAAGACGACCGCCCCGGGATAGCAAAGTAGCCTTCCAACCCGCCAGGCGCGAGTCCACCCGTTCTAATATACTCCTCCAGTCATTGAATCGGTTCCGACCAATCGAAAGAGGGACACCAAGGTAAGGGAGAGGGAGCTCCCCAATCCGAGAGCCGAGAATACGGCTGCAATCAACCTCCTCAGACGCCGACAAACCAAAGGGGACCATACAGCATTTATCCAGATTAATCGTCATTCCCGATAGCTCACAGAATAAAGAAATTGTATGCGCCATCCCCGCCACCTCGTCGGAGCCCCCTTCAATGAAGCATATGGTATCGTCCGCGAATTGAATAATAGGAACGCATAAGCCTCCCTTCTGAAAACCCGCGGTGAGGCCAGCATCAATGACGCCGTGCACCATCCGAGACAAGACATCCGCGGCAAGAACAAAGAGCATAGGGGCCAAGGGGCAGCCTTGGCGCACCCCCCTGCGCGGCTGAAAGAAACCTCCAACCGGATGGCCGTTGATAAGCACCGAAAGAGAGACCGTGGAGATACATCTGCGCATCCAAGAGATCCAAGTATTCGGGAAACCCCGGCGATGAAGAGCAGACCATAAGAAGCGCCAATCAATCGAATCATAGGCTTTAGCAAAATCGATCTTCCATAAAGATCCTTTCTTCTTCTCCCTCTTCCAATCAGCCACAATTTCCGACGCCACAAGGATACAATCCGCAATATGTCTACCTTTAATAAACGCACCTTGGACCGGAGAGATGAGGCCCTGAAGAATCCTCGATAAGCGGTTGGCCAAGGTTTTAGCCACAATGAGATAAATAGCGTTGGAGACGGCAATAGGACGGAAGTCGTCGAGGCGAAGAGCGGGTGACTTCTTCGGAATAAGCACGATGTGAGCCCTGTTGATACGATCAAAACCATGGTTGCCCGAACAGAATTCGGAGACCACCGCAAGCACGTCTCCCGAAACCACCTCCCAGAAATCCTTGTAAAAAGAAACGGGAAAGCCGTCCGGACCCGGGGAGGCGTCACAATTCAGGTCCCAAACAGCAGACTTAAGCTCAGCCATGGAAATAGGGCGCGTGAGGAGAACGGAGTCAGCGTCCGAAACCTGGGGGGCCCCCTCCCCGAGCCAACGCCACTGCCGAGGAGGGAGGGCAGAAGAAGAACGACGGAATTGCTCAGTGATGGCAATACCCATCGCACGATCATCCGAGAAAACTTCGTCATTAATGGAGATAGAACGGATAAAATTAATGCGCCTCCGGTTGCTAGCCGCCCGATGGAAGAAGGACGTGTTGGCGTCACCCTCCTTGATCCATTTTTCCTTTGACCTTTGGCGCCATTCAATACAACGCTTTTTATCTTCAGCCTGAACCCGCGCAATCGCAGTAGAGCGTTCAAGGAGCTCGTCCATGGTAAGGTCACGCGCGCTTTCCGTGGAGTCCAGGCGAACAATACGGTTCTCCGCATCGGAACGAATAGCCTTGCATGAATGTCTAATGGTAGCCTTGAAATCAACCAGCGCCCGTCTGAGAGAGGATAGCTTCTGAGAAAGTTTGACCGCCGCCGAGCCCGAGGCCGGGAAATGGTTCCAGTGATTCGTGACAATATCTTTAAATGATGGTTCCAATAGCCAGCTTTTTTCATATCGAAAGAGCCCACGAGGAGAAAGGCCGGCACCATCGTCCCAAATGATGGGAGAATGGTCCGAAAAGGCACGGGGACGCGAGCCAACAGAGCAAAGAGGGAACGAGTCCATAGCCAGACCATTACCAAGGAAACGGTCGATCCTTGATCTAGAAGAATTGTTCCGCCACGTGAAGGAGATATCATTCGGAACCAAATTAGTAAGCGCCAGCTCATGAATTAAATCCCGAAACTCCTGCGAGCCCGGATCGCGCCCGCCCCGACCACGAGGACGATCGGAGGAGTGAATGGTAACGTTGAAGTCCCCGCCAATAATCCAGGGGATCCCAGAGAAAGAGTTATCCGCAGCACGTAGGTCATCCCATAGCTCCCGTCGCTGAATGTGGCAAGAAGGAGCGTAGACACAGGAGATAGCGATAAGAGAGCCCGACCGGACATTTTCCAGCACAATCGAGAGAACATGACGGCCAGCGAGCATAGAGCTAAAGGAGAACGAACGAGGTTTCCACGCAATCAACAAACCGCCCGCAGCACCCACCGCGTTAATCGCACGGAATTCAGAGAAGGAGCCCGCACCAAATGAACGCCAGGAGTAGTCGTCAAGAGAAGCCAGTTTAGTTTCTTGAATACACGCTACATCACACTCCCATTCCAAAAGCCGGGAGCCCAGAGACCGACGTTTGACCACGTCACCCAAGCCACGAACATTCCAAGACAGAAGCTTCATTAAAACACAAATAGAACGGCTCGATAAAGGAAACGCCACGCGCTGACTGTAAACATCAATCGGATGCATCCGATCCCGGCGGAAACACCCCCTGCACCTGTTCATCTGAAAATTCCGCTCCAGCGGCGATGACGCGCACGCCCGCAGCCTCAGCCACTGCCTGCCTAAACGTCGCACATGAAAGAACAATAGAGGGCGGTCTGGAGGAGGAGGTACGCCTGGAGTACGTGGACCCGAATCGCCGGAAGGAGGTGGCCGTCCCTGCACCTGTAGGAAGAGTTCCCGAGACCTGGGGAGAGAGAGCCAGAGAGGGGATAGGAGTGTCACGAAGCGGAGACGATGTTATCACCGTGGAGCAAACATCCAACCGAAAGGGCTCAATTTGAAACACCACAGAGTCTTGGCGGGCCATCCGAAACCCCCCAACCGACGTCCGAGGCCACGATCCGCCCAAGGAAGAGAAAACGCTCCGATTATGGGACCGATCCGCGAACGGGTCCGAACAACCGACCCTCATAGCCGGAGCCGAACCGAATCTAATAAAAAGGGAAGTTGAATCGTTCTCGATACCTTCCAGGCCAGCAGCAGTCGAAGATTCGCGTGTCAGACGCGGTACCCGAAGGGGCGTCTCGGAAAAGCCAACAACATCATTTGAGTACGGCGCCTCCACAGAGAGAAACGGCGGTACCTCCACGTGGCAGGAGGGAGAAGAACCGGCATGCGCCACGTGAGGCGGCGAAGACGAAGCGTCCACGAGCTCCGGCAGGACGACGCCCGCCGCGGGAGGAGGGAGTTGGTCGTCAGTCAGCGACGGAGCCTCCGAGCCCGAGGAAGGAGGCGGGAGAACAGTAAGAATCGGACGAAAACTCCAGGAGCCAATGTTGAGGGACCCAAAGACGGAGCGCTCATTCGATTCGCGGAGGAAGGCCGGGCTGCACTCGAACAAAACCTTCACAGTCTGCCAGTCGGCCATGGGGGAAAGGCCGTCGTCGAAGATGGAGAGAATCGATCCCCACCGGTGGAATACCTTGTTGAGCACAAGGATGGTTCTCGAGAGAAAAGGAACCCCGGAAATGGAAGCCATACACAACTCGGTCGAGCGCGAGACTCCATCAGCCACCCGCGGAGGACGCCAGGAGACAGCATCGATTGAGCCATGAGCGAGCATGAAATCCCGAAGCTGCGTCGAGAGACCACGAAGGCAACGGTGGGAAGCGTCCAAAATGCAGAAGTCCCCACGGAAAGAGAGGCCTAACGCGCGAAGAACCATCGTCTTCACAGCCTCCCAGCCAACGACAGGGTGACGAGCGACCCCGATAAGCACCTTAGAGCAGACCCCACCGGCCACCTCCGCCGACGAGCTTTCCCCGACAACACCAGGCGCAACATCCAAGAGGCCACCAGACTCCGCCGCCACCCCGACAGGGAGTTGAGGCGGAGGAGGAGCCACAACCTGTGCGAACGAGCGCCCCTAGGAGGAAGGGCGGGGAAGAGGATCCAGCACCGCACGCACCGAGAAGGAAGGTCTCCCAGACCTAAGATCGTCGCGCTGACGAAGCCACCCGCAAGAGGCACGACGATGACCCGCATCCCCGCATGCAAAGCAACGAGGAGGTTGGGGGCAAGCAGAGGCAATATGACCTCGCTCCCCACACCTGAAACAACGCTTCCCAGCCTTCCGATGAGTAACCGTCCTCCATCCAGCCGAAGAGGCCGCATGGGAGGAGACGATGGCCTTGCCCTTCGAAGCGACATCCGCGACCACCGCGCTGCTAACCGCCACCTTCTCTCCATTGATGTGAACCTCGGAGCCCACATGCACCGCCTGCGACCCATCCGACGACCCCCTCGAGCGACTTTCACGAGCAGCTCCCACCACGACCACCCTCGAGCCAGCACCTACGGAGAAACCGCCCCCACCGCCACCATCCTTGGAGAGCCCGCAACCCCTCGCACCGCCTTCGAGACTCCCACCACTCGCACCGCCAACCAGACGCTCGCAGCCTCGCACTCCCATCTCTCTCCCCGTATCCGGACCTTTTCGAAATCCTCGGGTATTCGATTGTTGTCAATTTTAAATATAAGTTGAGGTGACCCAAATTAGTTTCAATCAGTAAGGACTCTAGTATGTTCTTCTACACATCTAAACTCATAACTAATATCACTATGATTAATTTCTACATTATTACCAAGGATTTCCCTATGAAAGAAATACAAATAACTATAGTGGCAAATATCCATATGTGGTTATCACCATTTTCAATTGGTTAAGTTGAGATTGATAACTAGGTATGTAAGTAATTACATAAGAAACTAAGAAAGAAAGAATAATCATATACACCTATATGGTGATGAATCAAGTGACATAGATTGTTAGTGCCGGTCATGGTGACCTTTACCCCTGACTGTGCGAGGGCGCGGTGACCCTCAACTGGGCGGGAGAATAGGAAGCCCAGGTAGGGCAGCGGCCGCCAAGTGCGTGGGTCTAGGATCCCAGTCCCTTTTCAGTTTTTACGCGAGCTCGCAGTGTTTTTACGCCTCGTTGGGATCCCGACTTTAGACCAGTTCCGCTGACCCTTTGTTTTAGGATACCCAGGCGGGGGATCCTCGGTTTTCAGTTTTCGTACGAGCTCGGTTGCCCGTTACCGGTCGGGCTGTTTTTCTAGAGTGACTTTTCCGGGAAGTCCCTCCCACCCGTCTTAGTGGCGTAGTTTTGGAGTAGACCTATCCCTCTATTGGACGGTGCTTCCAATTAGAGGGCGAGACGGAAGAGCCATTTGCAGGCTTCCTCACCGCTTGAGTTTACTTTCGCCAACAGACTTGGCGATTCTATATCTAGATCATCCATATCCATATCTACATCATTAAAAGGTTACATCTGAGAGAGTTACACTTGAGGTTTGAAGGAATTACAATTAAAGTTGAGGAAATAGTAGTGACTATAATCTGATCTCATTAAGCTAGTGGACGTGTTAGGAACTTAGTTAGGATGCTTATACTACACCGCATGCCTACGGAGGCACCCCAACCCTAAGACATTCTCAAGTCTTAGAGTCATAGTGTGAGGTTACGCATACCAAGACCACAGACTATCCACTAACTTAAAAGCGTAAATAGATTTAAGGATCAAATCAATCATCACCATATCAGTCCATTATCAAAAACCTTGACATAATCTCAATGACAAGAAATTAGCATTTCATGTGCCATCAACTTTATAAATACAAGATCCAAACATGATCTCTGAAGAAAATGATAATACTTACGCTCATATATTCATATGTCATATAGGAAATGCTGGGTTAATGGGCAATCATGAGAGAATGCTTACAAATAACTTGGAAACCTTTTACTTACGCAAGTAGATGTAATTGTACTTATTCCACCTTT
The DNA here is from genome assembly GCA_037367405.1 of Ottelia alismoides. Taxonomy (NCBI): domain Eukaryota; kingdom Viridiplantae; phylum Streptophyta; class Magnoliopsida; order Alismatales; family Hydrocharitaceae; genus Ottelia; species Ottelia alismoides. The sequence goes on along the minus strand of JAZKJV010000373.1, from coordinate 1,827,661 downwards.
CTACTTGCTCTCTTTTGCACATCATAAATAACTTGTTATTTATTTTTAAACTACGGGGTTGTATTCACGTTTGTGACTCTGTTTCTTTCGTAACATGTTTTGGCAGGTAAACAGTCTGCTGTCTAGTAGTTGTTCATGCTTCCAGGAGACAGGGTATACACTAGACGGTATGATTTATTTTGTTCAGTTTTTGATTCAAAATATGATGTAATTGCTTCCCCTTCTTTTCTCTACCACATTTTGGGATATTGTATGTACTAGCAGACACTGTACATGATGTAAAGTTATATGGAAATTAATGAAAAGAAATTTTGGTGCCATTTGTCTCTATTATCTTGTGGTTATATTTGTGGATGTGAATGTCATGTGAAAATACAACCGCGCGAAAAATTTTCCTGTTTTTCTGCGACTTGTGTGATCTCATGTGAATGGAATATTGCGAAATGTGTCGTAAACAGGTACCTGAATCCTAAGGGGTTCACAGCATACAATTGACCAGATAACAAGCTGTAAGGACGGCATCTCCCCAAAAAGAAATAGCAGCACAACTCTGGATAAGTAAGGTTCGAGTAATATCAAGAAGATGACGATGTTTTCTCTCAGCGACTCAATTTTGTTGAGAGGTATACACACATTTGACAGTCCTAGGTGGCAGCTTGTCAAGACCGGAGACTACTGATGAAACAGCACCAAAAACCCGAGGAGTAAGTGAGAATAATTTCTTGTCTGGAAAAACAACAGAAAGAGGAATTTTCTCACCAAGTACCGAGGACGGCATACGATTGACCAGATAACAAGCTGTAAAGACGGCATCTCCCCAAAAAGAAATAGCAGCACAGCTCTGGATAAGTAGGGTTCGAGTAATATCAAGAAGATGACGATGTTTTCTCTCAGCGACTCAATTTTGTTGAGAGGTGTACACACACGTGGTTTGATGAATAATACCTCTTGACGAAAAATATTGTGAGAGAGAACGAGTGCAAAATTCCAAAGCATTATCAGTAAGAACATATTTCACATGGGAGGAAAAAACATTTTGCACTTCATTGATAAGATTTCGGATAACATCTCCTGCTTCAGATTTATTCTTAAATAGAAAAACCCACGACAAACGAGAGAAATCGTCAACAACTACAAGATAAAACATGTGTCCCTGGTGATCAAGGACACGACTTGGACCCCAAATATCGACATGAAGTAATTCAAAAGGGGAGCTACTGCTCCGACACTGACGACTAGGGAAGCTACGGAAGGAAGAACTCGGAGAGATCTGAGGTAAGAGATGACGCATCTTCTGAAGGGGAAGGTGACCAAAGCGTAGATGCCATGTATATGGAGAGACAGATCCAGCTACATGAGAGGAGACGCCAGCATATGAACTTCGGTTCAGACGATAAAGACCATCCTGCTCAGAGCCACAACCAATCACCCTCCATGTTAGAATATCCTGAAATATAAGAGAAGATGGGTCAAATATAGCGCGACAGTGCAAATATTTTGTAATCTGACTAATAGAAAGTAAGTTCATCAAAAAATCAGGTGCATGTAAGACATTATGTAGATGCATGGAAGGCAACAAAGTAACCTCCCCATGTCCAATAATGGGTGAATGAGTCCCATCAGCTATTATTACTGACCGGTGACCGCCCTGGTGGAATCTCCCTGTATGACATAAGTCTGTCTTTGTCGCGGCAAAGATGGTGTATGGCACCGGAGTCCATGATCCAATCGGAGATATCAGAACTATAACATGATGTAAAAGCACAAGCACTACCTGAGGTGCTAGCCGTGGCAGAAGTATTGGCAGAAATTGAAGCAGTAATATCCGAAGGGCCTCCAGGAGAATCTGTAGAAACGGGAGGCATAATATCTCGCAATCTCGCAACAAGCTCCTCAAACCTCTGATCCGAAGTAGATGCCGACGGAGATGCAACATGTTCGGCTACTCGCGCCGAGGCTGGAAATCCATGCTTAGAATAGCATGTATCTTCAGAATGGCCTGTACGATGACAAAAAGTGCATGGCTGACGAAAACGACCACCTCGACCATGAGGTCCACGGCAACGGAATGAAGAAGAACCACCTCTCCCTCTGGAAGCAGCCATCGCCGAGGGTGGTGGAATAGAAGCACTGAACGAGACAGAGATGCGGCTGAGCCTCCGGTAGACTTCCTCTATAGGAGGAATGGTAGCATCGGCAAGTATCTGTGATCATGGAAGGAAATATCGTGATATATCGTCGATATATCGATATCGAGACGAGACCGATATGGTTACCGATATGGTGAAATATTCTCCTTTTCAGGCATTTCCTTCACAAAAGTGTGTCGATATGGGCGATATTTCGATGATATATCGTCGTAATATCATCGAAATATCCTATCGATACGATATCAAAATCGATATGACCTTCCATGTCTGTGATCGAGCAGCCTCATATTCAGGATCAAGGCCGCAAGCAGGACCCCTACCATGGTAGCATTCCTAAATGTATTATGCTGCTCGGGGGTGGTCGAGAGAGGAATAGTCCTGTAGAGTTTCTCAAACATCTCCCGCAGGGATGTATACAAGGAGTGAAGTAGCCGTACATTCTGCTTCATTGTGAATATGTCGTGCTCGAGTTGTAACATCTTGGTCTCATTCCGCACATGTGAATATGTTGCCGCCAGTATGCCCCATATCGCCTTAACGGTGGGCTGATGGAGGACATCATTAGCAATCTCCATCGACAACGTGCCTGACAACTAGACCTTGGCATATGAATCATCAGCCTCCCAGGAGGCATGGATCCCCGTCTTCTTTGTCGGCTCTTCCTCGGTAAGAATATGCTTATTATTGCTCGACTTCATGAGGCTCATGAACTGCATCGCCCAAAGCTCATAGTCCGTCCCATCCATCTTGACTATTGGCACGGGACCCTTGAACGCGCCTATGGAGGGTGTATCGACTTCGTTTTCTGACATGTCACCGGAGACGAAGAACTAGGATTTGTAGACAAAAAGACAAGTGTCTACAAAAACTTCATAGGATTTGAGTGCATATGTAGACTTTACGCACTCAAATCCATGGATATGGCGGAGGACGCAGCTGCAGCAGAAGCCGGCAAAGACAGGGGCCGGTGAGTGGTCGTCGGCTAGGGAGGGGCCGGCGTGAGGGGAGGAGCCGGCGGGAGAGGACCCGGCGGCAGGGGGGAGGGGGGGAGACGCCGATGGGAGGGAAGGAGGGGAGGAGCCGGCGGCGGGAGGGAAGGAGGGGAGGGGTCGGCGATGGGGCGGGGCGACACCGAGGAGGAGGGGGGGGCGGCACCGAGGAGAGGGGGCGGGAATGGGGGGGCGGCGGCTGTGGGAAGGTTTTAGGGTTTTGGCTCTGATACCATGTTGGTGAAAAGAGTTGCGTGTCATTCCAAGGAACCCTAGGCTCACTTATATAGAGACAGCCCATGGGTAAATTACATAAGATGGAACATAGAAAATAAAATTAGCATAAAAGATACATTGACTACATAATTATCTCTACAAGTAGAGTTGAGGTATGGACCGGCCTGGCCCGTCAAAAATAAAAATATCTATATATAAGCTAGATAAGACATGTATTAATAGTATATACTTCAAGTCCTTCATATTTGAAGCTATTTTTACATAAAACTTAATCATTTACATGTCAAGTAACATGTAAAATACTTATATTAGTTATATAAAGTATAAATGGTGGAAATAAAATCATTTATAATTATTAAATAACATTAAAAAATCAATAAAAATGGGTCTATCACATGATGGGCTTTGGATAAAGGTTTTAGAACCTCGGCCCGTTCGGCCAAACCTATAAGCCGGGTCAAGCCGCATTTTCGCCAGGTCTAATTACACGACAGGGGGATATCTATTTGACATCATCTATGTGTTTGCAGGTTGTGCTTCATGCACATGATTTCTCTATGATTTTTTTTGAAAGAAAATTTCTCTATGAATTTGTTATTTATTAGTCAGATCACCAAGGTTATGAAACCTGGGAAAGGTGTAGTACCTACTACCTAATGGCATTCCTATAGAAGTATGGAGAGTTCTAGGTGAGTGTGGTTTGATTGGCTTACAAATTTACTCAATGTCATTTGGAGAAGCAAGAAAATACCTGAATAATGAAGGAGAAGCATCGTGGTGCCTCTTTATAAGAACAAAAGAGACATTCAAAATTGTTTGAATTATAGCGGTATCAAGCCGATGAGTCATACAATGAAAACTTGGGAACATGTGATCGAAAAAAGGTTGAAGCAAGTTTACAAAGTAAAAGAAAATTAATTCAGATTCATGCTAAGTCGCTCAACTATTAAAGGCATCCACTTGCTAAGGAGAGCAATGGAGATTTATAGAGCTAAAAGGAAGAAGCTCGGTAAGATTTTTTATTGATTTGGAAGAGATTTAATGTCCCACAGGAGATATTGTAGAGAGTTTAGGAGAAGAGACAAGTACTTGTCCTATACATTAACGACATAAAGGATAAGTATGATAGGGCTTCATCTTGTGTAAGGGTCCAATCTAGGAAGATTGACTATTTTGACATCAACATTGGTATGCATCAAGGTTCAGCTTCGAGTACATTCCTTTTTACTTTGATTATGGATGAGTTTACTAGTCACATTCAGGACGAGATACCTTGGTGTATGCTATTCGCTTGATGATATTGTGTTGATTGATACAAATAGCGATGGAATAAATGAGAAAATTGAGGTATGCAGACATGCATTAGAGACTAAAGGATTTCGTACAAGTATGGCTATGACCGAATATATGGAGTGCATTTTTAATGGAAGTAGTGGTGAAGGAATCGAGGTGAAGATTGGTGGCGATAACATTTAGAAGACTCTTTTAAATACTTGGGATCTATTTTGCAATATGATGGGTAAATTGATGGAGATGCTACTCATAGAATAAATGCATTTTGGCTAAAGTGGAGAGGAGCCTCAATTGTTCTATGTGATTAAAAAAATTCTTTGAAAATCAAAGGAAAGTTTAACAAAGCAGCCATGAGACTTGCTATGCTCTATGGATATGATGTTGGCCTGTGAACCATATACATGTATAGAGAATGGCAATGGTAGAAATGAAAATGCTAAGGTGGGTGCGTGGACATATACATAAAGATCGGATTCAGAATGATGTAATCAAAAGGAAAGTTTGTGTGGCTCCGATCGAGCATAAGGTGAGAGAAAATCGCATAAGGTGGTTCGATCATTTGCAAAGGAGGTCGGTTGATGCACCAGTTATGAGATGCGAGTTTTTTGATGAAGAGAGGGCAAGGAAGGCCCAAGAAGTGTTGGAATAAGACTATCTGAAGGGAATTTAATTTTTTGGATCTAAGCCCGAGAATGACCCAAGATAGATCTGAATGGAGGCAAATAATCCATGTAAGCGACCTGACTTAATGTGGGAAAGGGCTTCGTTATTGTCGTCGTCAGCTGAATTGTCTTGTCATATTTGACCCCTCTTCTCTTTGATTTGGTCATTTCGTCACTTTCTAAATAGAGAATGTGACAACCTGTAACTTAATTTGAAGGGCTCTCTCTATCTCTCTCAATGGTGGCGTCGACAGTAGGCAGCAGCATCGTGTGGAGACCCTCCTGTATGAGACTCTACGATGATCTCCTCACCAACAGGTAAATGCCGATGTAAGTAACAGATTTGGATGTGGATCTTGTGGTGTTTTATTTTAACCGGGGGGAGGAGAGAGAGAATTACAAATTGTGTAGATGTTATTTTAAAAGGAATTATACGACAAGGTTGTACATTGGGATGCCAACGCAGGAGTTTGTGTTGATCGTGGATTTCAGGAGCATGGTGACGTTTGTGCCTTGCTCAACGTGCGAGCAGTGCAGGAATCATCAGGTTAACTCTCTCACTCTCTATTCGAGAAATGGATTTTGGTGGAATTTGTGTTGTTTGGTAATGGAGATCCTTTCAGTGTTGTATTTGTGTGTGTTTTGAGGTGGGGTGTGTATGATGGGATTGTATGAAAAAGGAATTGGCGAAAAGTTTGTTACTTGTACGGTATTGGTGATATTCCAATGTACAATCAGGTTGTTAATGGAATGGCTAAGCTTATTTCTGTATGGATAGTATTAGCCCCTAATGTAATTCATGGATAAACATAGAAGTGATGAGTTATTGATATGATGAATAGTAACACACAAATCACTTGTCGATGACAAGTAATGAACGTTATAAGCATGTAACAATGAACCCCTGTAGATGGGTTGTATTAGTGAATTTTCGTTGAAGATTGATGGTTTAGAAAATTATATTAGATGAGAAATTAATACGAGAACGAGAACATCTCACTTGTACTTTCTTTGAGTTTGACTCGATGAGGGTGAGTTATGACAAAACTCGATAGCCAAATTTTCTAGAATGTGCCATTGGAAACTCTTACCAATGGACTTTTGAGCTCTATCTGCTTTGTAATGACTCGTATACTTGGGTAATGTATAAAGAGAATAATGACTTGTTTATTCATGAGTCCATAGGACTCTCTTGTTTAGATAGGAGAAACTCTAGAAGGAAAATTACATACTAGAGATAAAAGAAATAAAAAATATATATAGGTAGGATAAATATATCTCTCAATACTATCCCTCCAGATGGAGCATAGATGTCAACCATGCTCAACTTGGAACGTCTCTAGAATGTCCCTCTATCTAGAGCCTTGGTGAAAACATATATTGTCGGTGAAAACACTTGTTGTATGTTCCCTTGAGCAAATGTGGGAAGTAGAGATAAAAAATATCTAAATCATGTCATGTGTATAGTGACAATCTACCTCAATGTGCTTGGTCCTCTCATAGAAGGCAGTGTCGTTAGCATTAAACAGAGCGGTCTGGCTATCACATTACAGTTGCTCCCTTGCGTCATAGCTCTGTATTCTAACTTAGCACTAAATCTAGCAACCACGGTATGCTTCTTGCACTTCCATGACGTCAAAGAACTCCTTATGAACACTGCAAAGCCGGAGGTAGATTTCCTGCCATTGTGGCATCCTGCATAGTCTGCATCTGCACATGTCGTGATGGCAAGGAATGTCCCTCTACTAAAGAACAAACCATTACCAGGAGAGGACTTCAGATACCTCATAATCATATGAACCGTATCCATGTGTGCATGTCTCGGTTGCTCCATAAACTGGCTAACTATGCCCACGGCAAAGGAGATGCATGGCGTGGTAATAATCACATAGAGGAGCTTCCCAATAAGCTCCATGTATCTCCTTTTGTCCACCTCTTCTGTATCATCATCATATAGCTTGATGTTGGGATTCATGGGAGAAGTAGCAGGTCTGTAATCTGAAATGCATGTCATAAAGAGGAAATCTATAACATACTTCATCTAGTTCATTACAAGACCATGCTGGTTCGTGGCGAACTCAAGCCCTAGGAAGTATCATAGATCGCCAAGGTCCTTGGTGACAAACTGCTGTCCAAGGAACTCCCTAGTTGCATTAATAGCTTGTGCATCATCTCTTGTAACAATGAATCGTCAACATAGACCAGAATGACAACGATACTTCTTTGAGTCATGCTCAACCTGCTCGGCTACACGAGCAAACGCATGGTAGGCAAGCTCATGATTTTAAAAAGTATCGCCTCGAGGCGCAAAGGCGTAAGCTTTGAGGTGAGGCACACCAAAATCGTCCCGAGGCACAAGCCTCAGGTCCTTTGGGTGGGGCGTACGCCTTGACTTGGCATGAGGCATTCGAGGTGCGAGGTGTGAGGCGCTCGAAGCGGGGCAGAGGCGTAAGCCTCGAGCATAAGGCTTTTTTACCCTTTTTACTATGTACTTTGCACAAAACCCTATTTTCCGTAAGCATTATATTTTTTTTATGTTTGTGTTTTTGTTTCCATATCAAACCTTGCATATTTCTATATATAGCTCCATGTAAAGAGAAGAGATCGCTTGAAACAAGCGAAGTTCCGTGATCATGCATACATCATATTCAATTTATCATACATCTATACATACTAGTCCTATTGCAAACAAGTTTGAGTTTGAATTGTAATAAATATTTTATATGAGTTGCAAGTTTGTAACTTGATCAAGGTTGCAGAAATCGGTAGTCGGTACTCGGTCGGTGGGATCACTGACTAAGGATTAATCAGCAGCCAGGCGACTAATCGGATTTAGTCGGCCATTAGTCGGTTTTGAATTTTTTTTATTTATTTTTAATATATATATCATTTATATATATATTTCTATATATTTGGCATATAAATCATTTTTTATACATATATTCTTATATATTTGCATAAATTTGAACATTTTCTATACTATTATAATGAAACAAAAAGAGTAATTGACTTTAAATATAACATTAAGCATATTAGAATAGGTTTGATTTTTGAAAAAAAAAAACAAAAGATAGAAGGATAAAAAACTTCTATGTAAAAGTCGGTCTGATTAGTCGGGATGACCGACTATTGGCCGACTAGGCCTAGTCGAGTCAGCTACCCCCCTGACTCGACTAGTCGGACCGACTAGTCAGCCTAGTCGGCCGACTTTTACAACAGTGAACTTGATGTTGCTATTTGGTTGTATAGGTTGTGAATTTTAGAATAGTTATCACATATATGAAGAAGCAAGGTTGAAAATAAAAACGTGAAGTAAAATAATTATTACATTTTATTGTAAACAGATGAATAAAATAATATCGTTAGTAAAAAATTCACCAGGGATGCATATTACAGTTCTCCAACTACATCCAGCAAGACAAATGGCTCGGATTCAAGGCATATTAATATTTTTTACTTCGAACTTTAAAAAATATGATTTCTATTGTACTTTAGTATTAAGTATAGACTTTGGTTCAATACTCATATAGAATCATTGAAGTTGGAGTTGGAACTTGATATTTCGTATATTAGTGGCTTAGTATTGCTTTTTTTGAACTTAAATGCCTCAACCTCTTGTGTATTATATCTTTTACTAGTGTTAAATTATTCTTGAATGTGTTTTTGGCAAAATATAATATTATTATATACTTTTTGCAATATATGTTGCTTTAATTTTAATTTTTTTCTAAAAAATGAGGCTTACGCCTCACCTCAATTTCGGGAAAAAACCTTGAACCGCTTCGCACTTTTTTAAATCTTGGCCATGCTTCAGTCTTCAGATAGCAGGTCTCCTACGGATGACCATGCTAATGACAGTAAGTGCATGGTCCACGTTGATGCCTGCCTCCTCTGCCACGGGAACCATGCTCTCTTAACTGAGATGTGCCTCCTCTGTCGTGAGCTGCAGGCATCGTAGAGGAGGTTTGAGTGGTAGCGGTAGATGGGAACGTGAAACTGTTGCAATGGCTATAAGCCTCCTCTATCAAAGGTATAGATGCACACATTAGAAGCTAAGTGTGTGATGCATAATCCTCAGGGTCAAGAGCCGCCAGAAAAACTCCAATCATCATGACGTCTCTATACGTCATCTGTTGCGGTGTAGATGTGATCGCGTACATGAAGTTGTGTAGCTTCTCGAGCATGCCATGAAGCGAAGAGTTGTAGAGATATTATTAATTATATGTATTTTTTTCGCAGTTTATATTTACTTCTTTCCATCTTATGTAATTTACCCATGGATCTCTCCTTTATATAAAAGAGCCCTATGGTTCTTTGGTATAGAAATTGAATCTTTTTTCCAATATGGTATCAAAGCGACGCTCCTAGACCAGGAGCTCTAGTACAGTTGTACCTAAGAAAAAAACCCTGCCCCCCCCCCCCCCGCTCCCGTCGTCGCCCCTCTCCCCTCGGCACGTCGCCAAGCGGCACCCATCGCCACCGCTGCCTCCGAATCCCCGCTACCGCCTCCTGCGGCAGCCGCAAGAACCGTCGACGACCCCCCCTCCTGCCGCCTCCTGCGGCAGCCACAGCAACCGTCGATGGCCCCCACTCCCGCCGCCTCCAGTTGCGGCTATTGCGCCTCCACCACCACTCCCTGCGGGTTCCGTCACCATCCGCTACATGTGACTCCGTTTTGTAGCAACGATCGTTGATGGGAATAGCTGCATCATGAGTCTATACATGCAACTACTCCCTCGTATGCTTGTGTAGACGAATCTTCTTCCGGTCTACAAACCCTAGTTTTTTCTCATTCCGAAAGTATGTCAGATAACAAAGTCGACATCCCCGCCACAGGCGTCTTCCGAGGTCCAGCATCGATAGCAAAGATGGACAGGAAAATTTATGAGCTATGAACCATGCTGTTCATGAGCCTTGTGCGGTCTACCAGTAAGAAACACATCCTTACCGAGGAAGAGCCGATGGAAAAAATTGGGATAAACGCCTCATAGGAGGCGGACGATGCCTATGCACGTGTTTAGTTGCCCGGTACATTGATGTGATAGAGATCGCCAATAATGTTTTACATCAGCCCACCGCCAAGATGATGTGGGACATTCTCACGACCAAATATTCCCAAGAAAGAAATGAGACGAAGATCCTGCAACTACAGCTTGACATTTTCACAATCAAGCCGAATATACGCCCTCTTCATATTCTATACACGTCTCTCCGCAGCATGTCCAAGAAGCTCCACAGTTTTATGCCTCTAGATGCTACCATGAGCAGCAAAACGCATACAGGAATGCCATCATGGTTGGTGTATTTTTTGCAGTACTTGATCCAGAGTCGACCGTCAGTGCGTCCTTCCTTTTAGATGACGTCACCTTGTCCCAGTCCACCAGATGGAAACTCCTCTTGACCTGTCGACCGTCATACCAAAAGAATCTTCTCATCAAAGCCTCAATTCTAGAATGCACCCCCCCCCCAGGCAACGATCTCGTGGAACAGAAGAAGATCACAGTGGTCGATAGAGCGTGCTTTAGCAACACCAACTTGCCCCCTTTTGAGAGCATCAACACCTTCCATCTCGCCAACCTCTCCAGCAACGCCCTCCAATCCGCGGATTTCTGCCTCCCCGACGCCAAGGGGAGCCCAAAGTATGTAATCGACAATGCAACAGTAGTGCAGCCCAACACCGCCATCGCATCCCACACCTCCTGCTTTGTGAGGCCAAAAGGAACCGCTACCGATCTTTCTCTATTGATCCAAAGCCCGGACACATCCCAAAAAACATCCATAATCCATGATGCCTGGCACATCTTTTCCGTCTTGACCTCCAAAAAAAGCATGGTGTCATCCGCATACTGCAAGAGTGGGATGGAGATCTCCTCCTTCCTATAACTTGCACACCTATTCCCCCTCCCCCCACCACCACCACCACCAGCAATCTCATCATCACGGCTAGTGCATCAGCTACAAGCACGAAGAGAAGTGGAGCCAGCAGGCATCCCTGTCCAATTCCCCTTTGTGGCTGGAAGAAACCCCCTTCTGGTCGGTCATTGACCAACACATCATGGGATGTTGCAGAAACACACCGCTTGATCCAAGCAATCCACAACTCCGAGAAGCCTCTCTTCTCCAACGATACCCACAGGAACCTCCAATCAACACAATCATATGCTTTGGGAAAATCAACCTTCCAAAGCACGCCTTTAGCCTTGTGTCTTTTCCAATCCGTCAACATCTCAGAAACCATGACCAAGTCATCCGCCATTACCATAGCCCTCCTTAATACAAACGATGTTTGCTCAAGCAAAATGATCCTCGATAAGACCTCCCCAAATGGTTAGAAAGAATCTTAGAGATCAAAAGGTAGATGGCATTTAGCAGTTTGAAAGTGCAATAGGCATGTAGTCTTCACTCTAGTCGGGGTGCCCTTCTTCGGAAGCAGAAAAATAAATGTATTGTTTAGTCTCTTGAAACCCCATCGCTGCCTGGATCTCTGCCTCTATGCTACCTCGTCCTTCTTGTCCTCCAATAGGATCTCCTCCACTTGGTTACCTCTTTTCACCATCTCTTCCGCCGTCAAAGCTCTCTCATCTTCCAGTTTGTCCATCCTACAAACCTCCTCTTGAGCCCTCAACCTCATGCACCGACACGGAGCCCGATTGGTTCTGTTGAATGCCATAAGGTGCCTCCTGAGCGAGGCCAGCTTGGTCGCCAGCCTAGATGTTGCTGACCCGTCAGGGCTGCAATTCTCCCATAACGTTGCAATGGACTCATGGAAGCCTTCTTCCAAAAACCAAGCCCGCTCGAAATGAAAGAAAGTCTGAGGCCGCACCTCCTCTCTCGAAGACCAAAGCAACGGTATATGATCCGAGTGAGCTCAGGGCAGTGCTCAGGCCCCAGCCAGTGGGAAGGCCACCAACGCCTCAACAGACATCAAAAATCTATCAATGTGAGACCTGGAACGCGCGTTCCGCCAAGTGTACATATACCTTGCCACATTGACCACCTGCAAACTCAGCTCCTCCACCATAGCCAACAGCTCCACCGAGCCACTGTCTCTCCCTCCACGACCTCCAGGACGATCATCCGAGAGTAATGTCATGTTGAAATCCCCAATGATGATCTAAGCAAAATCGGGTGAGACGGCCCTGGCCAAGAACAGGTCCTCCACAAGGTGAGCCATGTCGACCCTATTACATGGGCCATATACGTTCGTAACCAATGCTTGGGTCCCATCCGTTTTCTGCCGCAACAGCATAGTGAGAGTGTATCTTCCCTGCAGCTATGCCTCCTCCATCTCGAACTTATTTGAATCACATCCTGTCAGAAGGCCACCAGAAGCCCCCTCTGATGTAATCTTTCTACATTGTGGTGCATGAGCAGGGCTACCTGAAAGAGACAAAGCATCTCCAACGCTGCAAACCCCCGCAAGACGAAAAGCACCCACCTGCAAACCTAATTTCGGGTGTTATAATGCCCCTTTTGCCCTCACAATCCTACTTCCACCACTGAATAGTATCATCAAAAATGCAGTTGTCCAAGGTTTTCAGAATCTAGGAGTACAGCAACTAATGTTACGCATCATGCTTTCATTTATGAGGAGCCAGGTCAAACTCATGCATTTCTTTGGCGATGCCAACACACTAGTAGTCGATGGTGTAATTTCCCTTTTCCATCAGCATATGCAGATACAGCATACACCTACGGGCTTGCATCGCACAGTTGTCGGGAACAACTGGTGATAAACCGGTTGCTCAGGAAACAGGGGCGCTCGTAATCGAGTGAAAGGGTCCAATCCAGTTGAATTTGCAAAGTCGCTCCGTGGTATAATCACAAGGAAGTAGGAGAGGGCATAATTCACAAGAGTAAACAAAATATCAGGGAGCGGCACCGAAGATAAGAGATGAACTTAGATGCACTCATTATAGGAGCGAAACAAAATCAACAAGCACTAGGTTAACCAGTTGTGTGAGCAACCACGCTCCAGTTTCAAATTCCAAAAATATGGAAGAAAATCCAAGCCTCTACTGACCACATCAAAAGCAAGAATCCCAGCGTTCACACCTACAGTTCTACATTATGGTGCATTGTGGATTAAATTGTGCTAAAGAATTTCCGGTCTATCTTTGGGCAATTACATCTCCGTCTCTTTCTGCACAGAAGTTTAGTTTCTTTGCATCCAAACATCAATTTACCCTTCATCTTAACTCCTATTTCAATCAAATGGAAACCAACAAGTTCAGCAGCCAAATAGAAAGCACAGATCGAACAGGAAGGATACGTTCGGTGCCGGATTCCCTGCGGAACATCTCGGCGGCTTCCACGTAGCCCTCGGTGACGAGGAAGTTCATGACGAGCTTGTTCATGTCCTCCTTCCTGATCTTGACGTCGTTGAGCTTCTTCTCCCACTCGTCCCTCGTGATCACCTTCTTCGACGCCGCCTGCAGAATCCGGAGATCCCGCCCGTCCATTACCCTCGGAACGGAAAGGAGACGGAAGAGATGAGAGGAAGAAAGTACCATTAGCCGCAAGCGGGGACGGATTCAGATGGCCATCTTCGACCCTAAACTCTGAAATGTAGAAATCGAATGATTGGATGTGGCGTGTGCTGCTCTCGCCGGTTCGATTTGAAGGAGACGAGATAGAGAGGCGTGAGATTTTGAAAGAAGCTGTTCTGTTCCGGGGCTCTTGTCAAGGGCAACATGGAAGTTAAGTGGGGCTGAGAAACAAAGAAACTCTGGATTTTTTTTCTCCTTTTTTTTCTTTGTTTTTGTTTGTTAAGAGAGAAAATATTCACATTCTATTGTTAGGCCGCATCATGGTAAATATATTTGAAACGGTTTAGAAATCTTGATTTGAGATTTGAAAGAAAATAACAATTACTGTAAAGCATGGTGTAATGGATGATCCATTGTGTTTGAAGGTAAAAATGTGTAGAACGATTACATTGTGTTATAGAAAAGTTGAAATTTTACTGGAGACAATTGATATTACTTACAACCTTATTCTGGCACTAATTACTAAATATCTCTCTAAGAATATATATTATAATTTTAACGTATCTTAATCGTTGGATTTGTAGCTTCTTATTTTCATTTTTCTCATCCATTGTTCTTCACTGCATTCACTTGTCAGAAGTGGTGGGAAATATCAGTCATCGATTGTCACTTTCATATCAAACAAAAATGAACCTTGTGGGTGATATTCTAAATGATTGCAAATGTGTTTCCTATATTCACTAATCCAATCCAAGCTTGGAGGCTTTGCATTATTTCTTTTGTGAACACTATGTACGACTTCCTCTTTTGACTGTATATAGGACTTCCTCATTTAATTGATGTTTTTAATATATGTATATATATATATAAGACTTCCTCTTTTATAATCAATCATATATTCTCCTCTAGCTCATCTATAAGGAAGGGAAAATGGAAACTCTAAAAGTACTTTAAAATGCATACACAAGCTTCCTACCTTCATCGTTATCATGTTTTTCTTCCACTCATTGCTACCTCTGTGTTGATAGAGCTTGCATAATTTCTACTATCACTTACTTACAAATGAGAATGCTAAATCTTCTCCGTGATCAGGAATTAGTCTTGCTTTAGATAAAAAAATAAAGTTAAAAGTTTTAGCCCCATTCATATTTTTGTACAATTTCCCCAATCAAAAAATTAGTGTCCTCGCAAAGAGGGGTCATGAACGGTCATAATTCTCTCATTCTTATCGGTGACACCGCATGTGAACATTTGACAATGAGTCAGCTCTTTTGCACTCAGATCAATTATTTTAAATATGTTGATACTTTATTTTCATCAACTAGTGCACGTAATGGTGTATGTAGGTATTTTTATTTTATTACCAACTTGCATGTGTTTGATGATATGTTATACAACTACACTTGAGGATAAAATTTCTTTAACTATCAAAAGGAGCATAACAAATATGTGTTGCTAAGCTAAATAACATAAGCTCAATAAATGATATTTTTCCCTCGCATTGCTAAGCTAAACCTTGAGAATAGAAGAAAAGGACAACATGGCTTAAATGACTTCGTTATCAATATGTTGTGAGGATCTACTCTTAACCTGAGTCTTGTGTCTAAAAATCCTTAGACACTTCTTAGAGTGAGACCTATGGATTTTGCCCTTAAAACTAAAAGAAATAAAGGAATAACAGTGAAATCTAACACGAAGGGTAACATGGAAAGTTGGAGCTTAAGGTGTAAAAAAACCTTCATGTTTGTTTGTAGTATATTTATTTAAATTAAGTTTTGTCATTAACCAAATATGGTGACTTGTTTATAAATTAATAATAAGATTACATTAGAATGTCAACTACCTAAAAAGGTGGAACTTTAAAGGATTTAGAGATTAACTTACACAATCGCGTGGAGCCATATAAATCTCCATTCCTGAAACCATCTCATCCCTTATTCATATGAAGCATTTTCTTCTTTTGAAATTCTTTTGTGAAGAAACGAGATACCCCTGACCATAGTCATGGAGGGTTTGGCTTCTCCATATCTTAGGAGTAATGTAAGAGCTCGTTTCTTGTAGTGCATCCTATTCTTTGCCATTTATAGACATAATTAGCATCTAATATATAATTAAAACTTGAATGTAAGTGCCTTGAATGAAGATCAAAGAAGAAAAGCAAGAACAAGAGGATTTTCTGCATGTGCAAGGCAAAGTGTCTAAATTCTACCTTTCTTCGGCTCTAGAAACATGAGATTCTCTTGGTCCTATTAAAATGCATGGAAATGTTCATCACTCCCATATGATGGGTCCTTGATTTTGTTTATATAAATTTGAGACGTTAATTTGATGACGTGATATTTATTTGCAGTAGTCGGTGAATATGATGTTGAAGGATCATATATGAAAAATGGAATTACAAGTAATGCTTTATGAGATGTGTTATGTTGCATGCTAAGATCTACCACGTATCTAATGTTAGGCTCTTTTTAAGTTATTTGATCATTTTTTTATGCATTCAATCCAAATTTCATTAGATTTTGTGGCCATTTTCATGTTCTATTCTCATCTGATGCTTTTATTCATGGATGAGTTGGCTGACATTATGGTCAATCAACTCGTCATATGGGAAACATCTCCATGTATGAATCATCATGTACCATATGTAATATGATTGATACGTGCAAGATATCTATTTTTTTAAGTCAACTATTAAACTGTGTTTTGACTCTTGCATGTTTTCTGACTATTATATATGTTGAGGGCCAACTTATGAATGGCTTAAGCGACTTACTCAATAGCAAGTTGGCTCAAGGAACCCTAAGTCAACCAACTAATGAACTCTTTAGATGATGTTTATTTCTACGGGTGATAATCTTAATACTTAGTTGATTAATTGTGAGTGTATTCAATTAAGAAAAAATGCTTTTGTAACGCCCAACCTCTGTGGGAACTCATCTTAACCACAATCATGGTTACCCAACAATAATCACAGAAACCTTGCATGTTGATGGATGCATTTTCACCTCTTTGAAAATCGACAGTTGTAGTATGGGAGATGGAAAGCAACTGATCAAAAACCACAATTTTGAATATGTGGGGATTTTTACTTGGTATGTCTACCAAGGTTGAACAGAGTGAACAATAATGTTTAGCTGCTTGATTTCAGATTGAATTAAATAATTAATTAATCACTAAGTTAATTTCAGTGTCAGAAAATAAAATGAAATGAGATGCAATAAGGAAAATGTACTGTGATAAAAGTAAACAAAGAGGAGATAATTGAGCACGGAATCTATGACAAGAATTTTTAATCCAAATAAAAATAATCAATATCCTCCAATATTATCATAGATTAAAAGAATTAACTCCGTAGATGACTTCAAGAAATGTATTCAATTGAATTCCGGCATGTAGGATACATGATCAAATAATATTGATTTAACAAGCTCAAATATCACTGAAATATTTTTGCCTGAAATCCTTGTAATTTATTCCTCAGAGGGTGAACAGTGATATCTGAAGAAATAAATCTAAGAACTCTCCTTGAATAAACCCTTACAGATAAAGTCAGAAATTTCTCAGTATATAATATCACAAATTCTGTCAATAATCAACTTGCAATGATCAGAATACTCCTCAAATAATAATCATTAATAATTATCTTCATATCAGTCTCCAATTAAAATTATCGAGCACTGAATAAGCTTCAAAACAACATATTGTGCATAAAGAGTTCTTATGAGAAAGATATGATAAAATGAATCGGTAGGGACTAAAATGCAATAAAAAGTTAAGTTTTTCTTATAAAATGGTCCCTATAGTGACTTATCTTCAAAATCCAAAACCTACAGGAGGTCCTCTGTAATTTTCCCCCAGGCACGTGCACGTGCAGTGCGCATGAATTCTAGAGGCGGAGGCTCTTTTGTTATTTTCAAAACCTGCAGGAGACTCCTTGCATTTTTGAGCAAAGCATGTGTGTTAGAGGTGCGGCTGGAGGCAGGGGATCTTTTGTTATTCGTTGGAAGCTGGGGGTCCTTGCGCAATTTCCCTACCCACGCTCGTGTGTTGCACGTGCACCTAGAGGCTTAGCGGGGGAGGTGTGGAGGCTCGGAGCTCCGAGCCTACGTGGCTGGCATGGCGAGGTTGGGTTGACCCAAGACGCGAGGTTTGGGCCTAGGCTCGGAATGGCTGGTGTGGCGGCATCTCAACCATTGGATCAAGGTTTGGCCCTTGATCCAATGACTGCTGAAGGTCGAGGGTCGTAGGAGTAGGGCGAGCGACTACTAGTGCGAAGGGCGGAGCGGGCCGAGGCAGAGGCGGAAGTCGACCGAGGGCACGAGGCAGAGCGGTGTGGTCGCCGAGTGTTTAAAGGTGTCAAGAACCGAGGACGACACACGCTCGGTAGAGGAATTGAAGGTGGCAGAGCTTCAGCCGGAGGGCAGAAGGGAGCGGCGGAGCACGGGTATGCTGTGAAGCAGGGGCCAACGACGAGGGGCGTAGGACCTGCAAGGGTTATCCCAAAATAAGGGGGGAGGAGGTCTGGAGCTTTAGCTCCGGCCTTAGCGAGGCCGGAGGTGGAGGAGATATGGGAGGTAGAAGGAGAAGCATAGGGGTTAGAGAGGCGAAGGCGAGCGACGGGGTGCTTAATGATGAGGAGGATGGAGATGCGACGAGCCACAGAGGCGAAGAGGTGGATGGTGATCGGCGAAGAAGAAAGTCATGGAAGAAAGAAAGAGGTACCTGGGGTGAAGTGGATGTCCGATCGTTGTGGGGCGGAGTTGGTGATGCGGAGAGGAAGTGGAGGGGGTCGCCTGATGGAGGAGGAATAGAGCCTCCTATCGTCACTCATGTGCTCACACAAAATGAGCACGATCTCAGCAACTTATTGCTGTTACGCAGCTGCGAAGGGGGCAGTTGTGGATCACATCCCTCCTCGAGGAAGCTTCGTCACACGATCAGACCTCCTCTAAGCTATCATCATAGCGGAGGGTCATGCTAGAGAGAGTAGTTATGAATGGTGGATAGCTCGATCGGTGGGGGATGTTGATGGCTTTATAGGAGAAGGAGGAGTAGCGGTTAAAGATAGGGAAGCAGAGGGGATGGCGGCGCCAGCGTTAGGCGCGAAGGAGGAGGGAAGGTAACGAGCGACGAGCAGGGGAAGGGGAGGGGTGGGAGAAAGGAGTATGTGCACGTGAGTGGGGGTGGTAGCACGTGCTGGCAGAGGGAGTGGGGGAGAACCGAGGTCACGTGTTGGGCACGTGACCTAGGTAGGGTAGAGAGAGAAGGGAATAGGGAGGAGAGAGGAAGAGGAAAAGAGAGAAAAAAGAGAGAAGAGAGAAAATTAAATAAAAATAAAAGTTAAATTAAAACAAAATAATAAATAATAAAATTAAAGGAAAAAGTAAATTAAAAATTAAATAAGGATAAAATTTAAATAAATAAATTAATAAAAAAATAAAAAGAAATAGAAATGAAGCCAAATCAAATAGTGATCAACACGAAAGTTGTTCGTCTCGACGAGATCTACAACTTTTGTGAAGGGCGCAAAAATAAGAGATGTCAATTACACAAAATGTATTTTTGGAGGTACTTTGTAACTAATAGATACCGCATTTTTGTAATTTGTAATTTTTTTATTTTTTTAAATTTTATTTTAATTAGTAAAATACATACAAAATCAATATAATTTTTATAGATTTTTATGGTTACAGAAAGATAAAATAATTCAACAAAGAGAAAATATGTACAAAATATACAATGTCTGATATTTTTAATTTCTTTTAATTTTGCTATTTTTATGGGTTTTTAATTCTTAATGCCATGTTAATTAATCAAAGAATAATTTAGAGAAATAATCGGGTTAAAATAAATGATTTTAATAAGCTAAATAAGGGTTATTTATTTATAAATTCTAAAATCTAATATTAATACAATTAGTAAGTGTTAATTAATTGATTTTATGGAGTTTAATTAGTGAAGTATTAGGGAGATTTTACCTGAACGTCCATATAAAGTAAATGAATCATGGATTCATCACACTCATAAACCTAGCTTTTTGCTTGTCCCCAAGTAGATTTAGTGAGTTAGAAGGTTGAATCCCTAACTGTGCATGTGTGAATTTCAAGACTTGCGTCATTAAGAATCCAGGGTTTTAGAGGTCCTAAAACTCCAAGCTCAATCCGTCTCTAATCAGAAGGAATCCAACTTCTCTAATTATCAGACTCTTTGCTTGTACGTATAGTATAAAGGATATGACAATTAAGGTGTACTGCATTTCATGAAAGTCGAGTCAAAACATCATCTAAGATTTTGATTCAGGAGACTCTCCTTTATACCTGATCCTCAACACTAGGGAATAAGTCGGTTCTTGCATTCAATCTACCGTCTCATTAGTTTGTCAGAATTGAAAATGTGGATGGAATGCCATATGATGGAGGGCATAGGATTGTGTATTTTTCTTGTCTCCCTTACATGGAAACAAGAATCCTCTCGAGTGCCTTATTACTCAACGCATGTATATTAGTTTGTCAGACTTGAAAGTGTGGATGGAATGCCATATGATGGAGGGCATAGGATTGTGTATTTTTCTTCTCTCCCTTACATGGAAACAAGAATCCTCTTGAGTGCCTTATTACTCAACACATGTATATTTTTGTTTGTTGATCAATGTGTCCGTCAATAGAGTTCGGAGTCTTCTGCACTTGTTTTCCTTAGAGTACACCGGAGTATGTCTCTTTTGAGTATTTAAGATACCTTCGGCACCCATACTTTTATCACTACACGATACAGAGCCCTTTTTGGGTACTAGCCTGACTCCTTGGTCCTGATAGCTTTGGTCCAAGTGGACACTTTGAAATGGTTGGGAGAGCCTTCGGTGGAAGCTCTTTGAATTTGTACTCGTAATGATATAGCTTTTCTTTGAGAGAACTTCTCTGAAATTATTTTCATTGATAGTTGGCTAGCTCTGTTGCTTTTACCAAGAGTTGACGCACACTGATCAACAATTATTATGTTTCACCACACCTGGCACATAGATCAATATCAAAAGATAGCATGAGAACTTATTCACATAGTGGCTAGGGTTTGTTGATACTCGGGTTTCTTGAAGCTTCATCGACTTTATCCCATCATCGAGTATCATTAAATCAGTTCTAGACTCAAATATCAAGTCCCAGTTCCTCAAGTGAAATCTCAACTCATCTCATCATTCATGCAATTGTGTATGTGATGTGCTGATCATATTCTTAAAAGGTAGAGAATGAGAGTGCAATATAGTGTTAATATCTTTCAAACTAGGGAAATGTGGATTATTAAGTCTCAAACCCTAATGACTAAGGTCGATTAACTATGAATCAAAAGGGCCTTAAAAACCCGAGTTTCTTTCATTCCTCAAGTATTGAGTGAAAGTGAAAATGCCAGGGAAAAACCTTAAGTTGTTTTTTTTGTTTTTTTTGTTTTATGTTTTGAAAACAAGTATTAATTACACAAAGAAATTAATATACATAATATACAGAACTCGTACCCATACCCGATTTTCGATGAAAATAAGTAAAGTACGAGCTATGGATAAAGTATATATAATATATACACCCCCACCCTATACTTAGCTAATGTTATGTCCTCATGGCACAGAGTGAAATGTAGACATAGCTCGCACCAAGCATAGTCAAGTGAAAAAAGGAAGTCAACTTGCCACCCTATATTTATCCTTTTGAGGACCTAAGCATAGCAGAAGACCAAGGAATGAGGCAATCGAGAGTGAGAATAAAGAATATATATGAACTATACACCATGATATTGGTCCCCTATACTTAGGCTCAGTTCAACCTAAGTATGATCGAGCAATCACAGGTGGAGGATCGAGTAAAACAAGGGGTGGATACACAAGTGATCGGGTGAATCTTCTAGTTGTAATGAAGATGATGGCTTTATTCATCGAGGTTTCATATGGGCCAAGGTTTTCTTTCGTTTGATTTTGTTCCATGTTTGAAGAAGATTTGCTCCACTTATACCAACTGCTCATGTGATTCGACGAAGTGCTTAAGCAATATCCATTGACTAGGAAAGTTTGTGTACTGTCTACTGTCTCAGAGGTGACACTGTCATTATTGTGTACTTCCCTAACGATGAAAGGTACTATCCATTTCGATTTCAGCTTTCATTGAAAAATCTTCAACCTTGCATTAAAAAACCATACTTTCTGTTGTGGGACGAAGTTATTTGTTCTAGTGTGTTTGTCATGCCATTTCTTTACTCTGTCCTTATAGATTGTATTATTTTCATATGCATGGTTTCTTATTTCTGAAAGATCATTTAAATCAATATCGTTGTTTTTCTTTCCTTGGTGACAGTTCTAGTTGATCTTTTTGATTGCTCATTCTAATTTATGCACTAATTCTGTGGGAAAATGGCATAGTTTTCCAAATACTATTCTAAACGGGAAGGTGCACAATGGGGTCTTCTAAGCCATCCTATAAGCCCAAAGAACTTGATCCATGACTTGGGACCAGCTCTTCCTGTCAGGGCGAAGTAACTTTTATAAAATTCTTTTGACCTCCCTATTTGACACCTCTGCCATGCCGTTAGATTGTGGGTGGTAAGGACTGGAAACACGGTGCTCGATGTCGTAGTCCTTAGTAAACTTCTTCACCTTTCGGTTCATAAAGTGACTACTCCCATCAGATATCAGAATCTCGGAGATCCCGAACCTTAAAATAATATGATCTTTAATTTACAAATGGTTACGTTTTCTACGGCTTGAGTAGGGATAACCTCTATCCACCTTGATAAATAGTCCATCGCGAGAAGAATATATTCAAATCCATGACCGTTAGGGAATGGGCCCATAAAGTCAATGCCCCGTGCATCGAACACATCACAAATGATCATTGGTTGCATAGGTATGGTATCTTTGGGACCAATGCTCCCTTCCATTCTCTGATAGACCAGGCACGACCTTACAAAATTGTAGGCATCCTTAAACAAGGTCGGCTAGTAAAATCTGCATTGTAGTATCATCTCAGTGGTCGTCTTCCCGGAGAGGTGTCCTCCTACCTCCAAGGTGTGACACAATGCGACGACACTTTGGTATTCCTCCTAAGGAATACATCTTATCTATATATAATACATTCCTTCGAAGAAAAGGAATGTATCCTCCCAATGGCAATGTCTGGATTCCAACTTAAATCGGTCAATTCTGCTTTTGGGCCGACCCTGGGGAACTTTCTTAGAGACAAGATAGTTAACCATGTTGGCATACCGATGAATCTCTGATTGATCATCTCTATTCTCTCTTTTCATCCTCGAAGAATAAGAACTTCATTCCAAATCTTCATTAATTCCGCATCTATAGCAATGGCCCTTCTCATTGTAATTAACCCTAACTCGAATTATTGTATAGTTATCACTAAAATTTCTTTATTTTCTCTTTTATTAAAAATCCCAAAAAAATAGATAAATATTGTAGATATTTGTTTTGAGATTTAAAAAGGAATTAAAAATACAAAAATATCAAAAACACTAAAAAAATATGTTTTTAATTACTTAAAATAATTACCAAAAATATTTCTTTGTTTTCCCGACCTCTTTTGACTTTGTGACCATGAAACTTGTGGATCTTATTGAGATCTACAACTTTTATGTTTTGACTTTTTGTTAATTTGACCTCCTTCTAATTCTTTTTATTTTCCTATTTTTTAATAATTTCATTGGGCCACGTGGCGCTTTGTAGAGCCGCTATGCGACCCTTTGTCCTTACGCCATCTGCAACCCTCCTCTGCCCTTGGATCGCCTACTTCCACCCTCATCCCAGCCACTCATAGCTCTTCATCTCTCGGTCATCTGATCTTCCCCTCCGGATGAGATCACGGTCACCCATTCCCGCTTTCATCTAAGCCGCTGGATGGCGTCACATCCAACAACCTCGCCTCTTCAGCGTCACTCACCCCATCCCCCACCTTAGGATGAGAACCAGAACTCATCACAACCGCACCCTCCGCTCGTCTTCCCACCATTGGATCTACCCTCCAGACATGATCTCAGACTCAGCCCCGTGCCTTCACGTGGACCGTTGGATCACTAGATCCAACGACCTGTAGCCGTCATCTTCCTCACATAACGTGCAACCACCTCGCTCCGCCCTCGCCCAATTCCATTTCTAGCCACCGATCATCAACGCCTCCCCATGATCTAAACCGCTCCCCACGTAGCCCTAACCTCAGTGATCCTCGCCAACCATCAATTCCACAGATAATGCCTCTCTCTTCTGCGCAAGGCCACCTCCATTTCGCCCTTCGTCGATGTAATAGCCGACGGACCTCCTCCTTAAGTACCTCTCCTTTACCACCGTATCAAATCGTTCACCAGAGCTACGACCCAGCGACCTTCACCTCCACATGACAGGGGGAGGTCGAATTTGGCCTCGCGACGACGACCGGAGCCCAGGTGTGACCCATGGCTCTGGCCTTATGTAGCCCCTCCCTGAAGCTGCCCGAGCCCGCTGAAGCGATGTCCAGGTTAAGCGAAGACTAGAGCACCTATGATGCTCAACCCAGATCACTTCCTTCGCCATAATTAAATCTCCGATCAGGTATGACGTCGCCTCTCTGATTTCTCTTTATTTTCCCGATGCTCATACTCATCTTCCCCATTGTTTGACCATCTCCTCAGCTCCGTCTTACAACCACCTACCACGACATCCACTTTGCTCATCGTTCTCGCTTCTCCATACCCTGATCACTTCTACCCCATCTCATGTTCCTTTCGCCGGAGATGAGACTCAAGTCCTCCACTCCATCGCTCCTACAGGACCTCACATCACTCACAACACACACACCTCAACTATAAACTAACACTTGCAGGGCGAGGTCCTTCATTGTCTGGAAGCGTGGACCCATATCCGATCTCCTTCACAGCCTTCAACGACGCTTCACTGCCTTGCATCTCGAGCCATCGTCGGGCCCTCATCCCGCCTCCATCTCCTTCTTCGTCCTTCAAACAGACGTTGGAAGCACGATGGAGGAATCCATGGCTCACCGGAGACCTGATGGGGACACCACCTTCATGACTAGGATCAAAGATCAGATGTCGTTGGATGGCCATCTCTCGCCGGCCATCCAACGACCGAAACAAAGCCACGTAGCGCCCCCGAACCTCCAGGCTTGGGCGGAACCAAGCCACCTTCCAAAGCGCTAGAATATGCCACGTGGCCCGAGCCATGACATCCGCCCGA
This sequence comes from Ottelia alismoides, assembly GCA_037367405.1. Taxonomy (NCBI): domain Eukaryota; kingdom Viridiplantae; phylum Streptophyta; class Magnoliopsida; order Alismatales; family Hydrocharitaceae; genus Ottelia; species Ottelia alismoides. The sequence goes on along the minus strand of JAZKJV010000373.1, from coordinate 1,802,629 downwards.
GCATAGCACGTGCGCGTGCTATGCGTGCGAGCTGGGATAATTGCAGAGAAGGCCCCGAACCTTTAAAAAATTACATCCAGGTCCAGGCATGCATGCTTGACGTGCGTGCCTAGGCATTTTATAGAACAGACCCACCGACTTCCAATAATTGCAATGAGGTCCTCGCGTACAAAGGAAAACTACATGGAGGTCCTTATGATTATTGTTTATTACATTTTGATCCTTCAGGGACCTAATTGCAATAGTTATCTTTTTATTTCCATGTTTTTTACAATTATGCCCCTAAAACCATATTGCTTATATCTTGAGCATTTAACTTCAAATCGAACGATTTCAGATTCATTTTAATGCTTGTTCTATGATCTACATCTTGGCACTATTTATTTAGCATTTTGACACCTTATTTTTTATTTTTAGGTGCTCATCGTGTCTATTGATCCTCATGATAAAGCCTTTATTAAATCTTCAATGCTCATTTGAATAATGAATTAAATCATTGTTAATTTATTCAGGATATGAATTATTTTAGGGAACTATCATCCGCATGCATATCATACACATGCATCTCTTTTAATGACAAAAAATCAAATAAAAATGCATGCATCATATTATTTTGTCTCTGCATAAGTCTTTGCATTGATTATTCTATGCATATTATGTATGCATTATGTATTGTGCATCACATCTACATATGAAGACCTAGATTCGAGAATTCAATTGCTATTATTTAATAAATTACTTTCGCTGAATAAACGAGGATGCTCATGTCCATGGGTTCGACCTTGTTACACTTACCAAGAAAAATAATTGCCACATGTTCGAAGGTGTGGTTTTTATTTAATCATTTTCATCACCTATACTACGATAAGATACAACCATTAACATGGTGAAAATGTGGTTCATCAAATGGCGTCCCTGTCTGGGACACGACTCGCCTTATTTATTTGTTGAATTTTATTTGTAATATTTTGATGTGATTATTTTCAAAATTATAGATCTTCACACTGTGTTCAATTGTGCATCATTTCTTGATTAAATTACTTGATATTTTTCCTGGCCTTTTTCCTTTGTGGCAGAGCTCGTGAAGATGGAGGATGCTCGATCTACATGGAGGCATGGAGTTGGGAGCTCCAGTTGCGTGGAGCTGCTGAGGAAATTCAAGAGAATTCGAGGAGTTTAATCATCATGTTGTTCATGCATTTGTTGTGTAAAAATAAAGAAAGAAAAGACAAAAATGTGTATCTTTTGCATTTCTAGTGGTCCTCGTTTGAAGGCTCGCGTGTAATATGAACTTGAACCTTGAACGTGATCTGTGAAGTCTCACAACAGTCCGGTTGAGGCTCCACTTAAGTGTCGACAGAGGGCTAGGCACACGACGCTCTGAGCTCTTTCATTTCTCTATCATTTGTGCTTGCTTCATAGGTTAGGACACACATAAAATCACTAGATGAACATACATCACCTCACTTAGCCAAATTAAATTGAATTCTTTCCCGCTAATAGAAGCATGTTTAGTGTGCGGTTTCTTCAACTTATATGCATGTAGCATAAAATTTCAACACAATCGTGCACTTGCATGAGGATTGCTGGAGGCACTATAAGTTATCTTTCTCAAACATGCATAAACCTAAGGGTTATTGAGTGCATCCTACAGAGGAAGCTACATGGGATGCCATGAGGACAATGTCTACAAAGTGTTCGAGAAGTTAGCAGAATCTAGCCGGCACAGGCTACCAGCCGACCCTACATAGTTATCTCCCTTTCACTCCTATATAAGGAGGGAACCAAGAAGACAGTAAATAGTCTGTCAATCGACCCAAACACCGACATGGGGATAATAGCTGATAAGCTAACTATAGTCGGATACATTTATAAGAAGGAGGACGAACTCCATAAATCAAATGACATGGATAAGTTGGCTAAACTGCCTAGGCAAATGGAGAAACTAACTGATCGGGTATCTAAAATACAGATACACACCCTGTCCACACAACCCGCCCCAAATCACCAAATTAATTACATTCAAGGGCAAGGTATAGGATAACAAAGCCATTGGGGTGGAGATCAAGTCTTCGCCCAACATATTGAAGAAACCTCCATTCAAACCAACAACGAGGAACCTCCACCTGTCATGGAGATTAATGGAGTCTAGTATAACCTTGATCCCGTCAACTGATCGGATCCAAATTCTACTCCAAACTCTCATCCACCACAGTCTCGGCCCATTTATCAAGCTCAGAAGCAACAACAACAATGTCAGTAGTACCATCCGGGTTATTGATGACTGAGATTAATTAAGGGTCGTATTAATCCACAAGGCGGATCAATAGTCGATGCGGTGACCGCTTAATAAATCCCGAATCAATCAATAATTAACCCACAATAAAATATGCAATGAATAACAAAAATGTGGAGTTAAAATTTATTATAACTCTACATGCAAAGGTGCACAGGTGTAAGCATGAGTAGAGGTCGAACACTGGGAGGCGAATGGTGGTGTGATGGAATTGAGTGCACAATTATTCAATTCTAAGATCATGTCCAATTCTTATTGTTTTTGTGGGTTTTTAATTTTATATTTTTTACTTTTATTTTTTTGTTTTTATAATTTTTATGTTGTTTTTATATTTTATATTTTCTTAATATTTTTAATTATATAATATAGATATATATATAGAGAGATATATATACAAGAAGAAAGAGAAATCCAATATATGGATATATATATATATATAAATAAATATATAAATACTCAAAATGTGTTACATATAATAATATTTTTTGGCTTTTTATATTTTTATGTTTTTTGTTATTTTTCTAGAAATTTTCTAATTTTTATGTATTCTTTTAATTCCCAAAAAATGTCCCTAATATGGACTAATTAAATAGGCCGAAATTAATTTGGGTTTTAAAATATAAAATAATTCACAAAATTACCCAAATAAATTTTAATATGTAAATATTAATATACAGGTAATTATAAAAGAGAAAAAGATATTTTTGGTATTTTTTAGGGTTTTTCTATTTTTGGTTGGATTTTGGAGCTTTATGATTTTTATATTTCTCTTTTTCTTCTTTTTAGGGTTTTTCATTTTCTGGACTCAATATACATATAAATATACCATATATAATTTTTTGGAATTTTTTAAAAACATTATATATATTTTTTTGATATTTTATAAATAAGATAGTACAAAAATGGCTCCTTTTTCATTTTTAATAATTAGGTTAAATCCAAAAAATGCAAATTAAAATGTGGGCATGAAAGTACACTACATGAAGCATCTAACCTAATTTTTGTGGATTTTTAGGAGCTACATAGGTATTTTTAATAAATACATAAAAGACACAAAAATTAAACAGCCTGGCAGGGGCATTTTTGCAAATAAAAATAACTACAGGGGGCTCTGTGCAAAAACACCAACATCAATAAACATTTATTTTAATTTTTAGAACTAATTTACAATAAACAAAGTCCACCAGGGTTACATTGCAAAATTCACACGCCTCACGTGGGACTGCACGTGAGGCGCGGAGGGACCAAAAAGTAATTACAATAAGTACGTGGGTCTTCTTGCAAAATATACAATTATTTTATAACGTGAAAATTTATTTACAGAATTACATATTAAATACAACAAAAGCAGGGGTATATGTGAAATTTACCCCCAAAGGCACGCGATCTGACGGTTGAGCTTCGTCTACTTGACACGCGTCGCCTCCTCCTCGCCCGATGATGCTTCGCCGATGAAGGGCTGAGATTAGATCAGCGAGCTGATCTGACGGTCGATGAAGATCTCCATCCAACGACTGGCTTCTGATTTGGGCTGGGACCTCGATCGGACGGCTCTGACGGTGCTCTGAAGAACAGGGATGATCCCCGTGCCTCCCGAGCTTCGATTTGGCATGGCGTGCGCATCTGACAGTTCCTCGGCTGCTGAAGGTCCAAAAAGCTTCCTGGGGGCTTGCTCTGTCGATTGGGGTGCTCAGGAGAGCCGGAGGCTCACCGAAGCGGTCCAACGGAGCCGGTGAAGATCGAGGCTCCCAGGTACCTGCAGAAGATCAAAATCGACCCCAACGGGGGTCCTTTCGCCTCCCAGTACATGCAAGAAGGCTCAAGACACAAAAACAAGGGGCTGGGGCGCTTATTAGAGGTGGAATGAGGGATGGTGGAGCGGGGCGGCGATCTCCGGCGAAGGGCGGAGGAAGGAGATCTGATCTCCAGATCTGGTGAAGATCTGGGTGAGTGAAAGTGCCTGGGATGAAGGGAAATGAAAGGAGAAGAAGATGGCAGTGGAAGCGAGGGTGGAGCAGGTCGGGGTCATCGGGAAATGCTCACCGGAGCACAGCTCCGGCGAACTTCGAATCTCCCTACCTACGTTATCCCTAAGATCTAACCACTAATCTAAATGCACGAATGGAAGATAACATTAAAAACCACTGAAAATAATTAAAAAGCGCAACTCGTACCTGGTGAAGCACCAAGGAGCAGAGGCCTCGCCGGAGCGGCGGCCTTGGGTGCAACCTCCGCCTCTCCGACCGATTCAAAGAGCTGGTGAGCTCCTCCTGTCACAAGGAGCACCGCCGGGACCGAATGCAAGGAAGGGAGTGGACGAAGGCTGACCAAAATTGCATAAATGGCGGAGGTTTCTTATTTATGAACAGGTTGGCACCCTTATTTGACCGGGTCGTAGCGGCGAATCAAGGCTATGTACAATGGGATAAACAGATGGGCGAGGATGTACAATGATCGGGGAGCATTTTGTCAGAAGACGGCGATGGCAGAAGGTTGACGAGTTGAGCGCGAATAAAGGGAGAAGAAGGGCGGAAAAGACCGGCCACGTCTTGTCAGCCGCCTGCTGGTTGAGTTGACCAGGCAGTCAACGAATGCTGGAATCTTATTGGTCCACGTCTGCATTATTTTGACTTATTAATTTAACCTAATAAATGAATTAATTAAATGTTATTTATAAAATAAAAAATGTTTATTAATTAATGTAGTATTTATTTATGAATTTTTATTTATTTTTTTGATGTATTTTATTATGGGTTTATTTTAATGATGTATTTATACGTATATTTATATGTATTTATTTTTATTTTGTGTATTTTTATATTTTATTTAATTTTCTTATTTTATAAATTTATAAATTATTTTTATGAGTATGAATATATTTTTATTTAATTTTTATGAGTTTATTTACATATTTAAATAAATAGGTATATGTAATATGTAGGTATATTTATAGGTATTTTACCTATATTTTATATACAATTTATTTATTTAATGAATTTTATTTGTTTTTATTTTGGATTTGTATTTTCAATAAATTATATGTAATATTTACAATATTATAAAAATATGAAAGAATAAACTAATTAAAGAATGTATTCCCCTTTTATTTATGTACATCTATAACATAGGTATTTTGCCTATGTAGTCCATAGACTGATTTTATTTTACAAATTCTTTTTGGTTTTATTCTAATTTCACTATGTACGTGTATTCTATGTATTATTTACAAAATTCTAAAACTATAAGTTTGTAGAAATAATGAATAATGAATAAATTGAATATTTTAATAAGGTAGACTGTACAATGAAGGCCAGAAATCTAACTTCCACAGATGGACTCCAAAAATTATGAAACCAATTTTATTAAATAGTTCTTGAAAAGCTATATACAATTAAAGAGTGATTTTGGGTGATTTTGAGTTTTTATTTTTAAGATATGGGTCTGTGAATTTGAGATTCTGGCTTTTTATTCTGTGTATAAAATGTACACTGTATATTATTTTTGTACAAACTCAATTTTGTATTTTTATTTACATTATTATCTACAACTTTCATGTACAAAATATTTCTATTTAATGAATAAATAAATATATACAAAATAGATGTCAAAAATGCATAAATAAATGAATAAATAAATGAGGTATTTATTGTATTATTGTCCCTTATCTCCCCCTACTTTATTCATTGTCGACCAATTCCATTCTGGCCTTGGTCTCGGGGTTATGGTCATAAAATATTTACAATATTTTATTCCTTTTTCTTTTCTTCTCTTTATTCTATAATTTTGGCATTAAAAACCTTATTTTATGTACAATAAATACAATAAATAATGAATGCTATTATGGACAAATTGATGCTATTTACATGCATTTGCTGGGGTTTTTAAGGCCAAAATGATAGAATAAAGATGATGAAATGGAGATTCATCAGTTATCAAAACCCGCAACCTTAGTAGCAGCAACAGTATCAGCGCCAATGCCAGCAGGGCCATTACAGACAGTACTAGCAGCCTCAGGCCAAGCAAGGATAGGGTCCTTCCTCTTCTTCGATCTCTCCCGAACTCCAACGAGTGATGGATGGTTGCACATCATGAGAGTTGACATTAATCACCTCTCCCATTGGAGAGATTAGTGCACTGCACCCCATATCGTGTCAAGTCCAAGCTAACCCAAATAGCCTCGGACAGAATTAGCTACTAACGTTCGAATGTTCTTTACCTGAATACGAGATCTTTTTACATGATGACACATATCATATTTCTCTAAGGAGTGGAAAGACCGTAACCATGGCTGATCGAGCCAAAGAACATGGTAACATAGCCTTAATGTCTAACGCATACATAAATCTGGGGAGGAAGAGGAAGAGAGGCATGAAGAAGCAGAGAACCCACCCACACCACCCATGAAGCACCATAACATTGAGGATTCGGGAGAGTCAGAATCTGAACAAGATGAAGAACCACCAAAATAGCAGCAACAACCACAATCGTCCGTTCATTTTCATGTTCTAAATCCAAGTCAGAGTCCAATCAGTCCTAGTCCGGTTTAAACTTTTCATTCTTCATTAAATAAAAGTGATATTTTTTATCATGATCATTCAATTCCTTTCCCTCGTGCTCTTAGACTAAAAAGAAGAAAAATCTAAAAATCAAAAAAATGATGAAGAGATGTCAAGCATATGCAAAGAAAACATCAGGGTTACATTTGTCATTAGATGAGATGATCAAAAGAGACCCTGCTTTTCGAAATATCTTAAGGGGAGATGCACTCCAACAAGGACTAGCAAAAATAACCCAATCCAGACAAAGAAGCACATACTCTCTATCACGACATCTCGTCTAATAAAAAATGAGCTACTAATGAAGAAAAGAGACATGGGTGCACACTTCGTGACTACCCAGATCAATGAGATCAAGTTTTCTAGAACTCTATTAGACAACGGTTCCTCTATCAATCTCATGCCCACCACACTTTATGAACATATGAATATGGGAGCTCTTAGGAAGTAGATCCGTATTTCAATTTGTTGATACATAAACTAATAGACCCAGAGGCGATATTAGGAACACAGTAATCAATATCGAGGGACAACATTATCCAGTGTATTTTATAGTGCTTGACATGGAAGGATCCCCATATGATTTTAGGGTAACCCTTTCTTAGGACCGCATGAGCCCTATCGGCTATACCTTAGGAAAAATCCAATTCAGTGATGTTAAACTAGAAATGAAGCAAACTATATTCCAGAGAGCTGACACATAATCTAGCACAGAGTCAGTCTCTTCCGAGTTAGAGGCAGAATGTAGTACAGTTACGACAGTCATGCCATGGAAACTAACCCAACCTTAGAATTGCTCTCATCTGGAGAGGACATTTAGATCAGTCAGTTTGCCAACTCATTCAAGAAGTCAATCTATATACATCATCATACACTTCTGGAGACTCAGAGGTCTACGTAGTCATGTCAGTCTCATCTCTTTTAGAGCAATTCTGGAGTGAGGAAGATGGGTCGGACGTGACTTTTGCTGAAATGCGACACATATTTGATGATCCGACCCCTGAGCCGTCCAGTTGGTGGTACATGAAATCACACAAGATCCAACCACAACGTAGCCAGATTCAGCATTGATAGATCAAGATCTCTTGGACGATACAAATATACCTAAGCTCAAACCATTGCACCCCACTCTCAAATATGCCTTCCTTGTGGGACCTAGGGGAAAGTTTTCGATCATCGTTAGTTCACATCTGACCGAAGAGAAGGAAATCCACATGCTAAAATTTCTAGAGAAAAACAACAAGGCATTAGGTTGGAGATTTTCAAAACTCCAAGGGATTAACCCTTCTATTCACACCATGTATACCTTGAGGATAATGTTAAACCCTCCCATGAATTCCAGTGTAGGCTGAATCCAAATTTACATGAAGTGGTTAAGACTGAGATAGAGAGATGGTGTGTAGTAGGGTCCATTTATCCCATCTTGGACTCCAAGTTGGTGGCACCACTACACGTAGTCCCGAAGAAATCAAGAATCCAGATTGGCACCAATGAGGAGGGAGAGGAGATCATGGCAGGAGTACCCACATCATGCCGTGTCTGTGTAAATTATATGTAATGAAGAAGGATCACTTCTCACTGCCATTTAGTGGTCAGATTTTGGAGAATGGTAGAAATATAATACTTTTGCTTTTTAGAGGAGCACTCGTGTTACAACAAAGTAGCCATCACCCTTGAGGACCAGGAAAAGACAACATTCACTTGTCCCTTCGGTACTTACACTTCAAGCGCATGCCTTTCGGGCTATGTAATGCCCCTGGCACTTTTCAGCGGTGCATGATAACGGTTTTTGCTGAAATAGTTGGGGATTTCCTGGAAATTTTTATGGATGACTTCTCTGTCCATGGTGATTCATTCGATGATTGTCTTGCGTATGTAGATCGAGTCCTCCAAATATGTAGGGAAGTAAATATGGTACTTTTCTGGGAGAAAAGTCATTTCATGGTAAAGGAGGGCATCATGTTGGGGCACATCATCTCCAAGAAGGGAATGAAGGTTGACCCTGCCAAGGTGGATGTGATCAAGAAACTCAAGCCACCAACCAATGTTAAGCAAGTGCGGTCTTTTCTATGGCACGTCAGATTTTATCGGAGATTTATCGAAGATTTTTAAAAAATTGCCCTACTACTAATTGAGCTCTTAGGGAAAGACACCGAGTTCCTTGTAGAGCATAAGTGTCTTGAAGCCTTCGAGTTGCTCAAAAAGAAGATCATGGAATCTCCCATCCTACAAGCCCCTGACCGATCTCTTCCCTTCGAGATCATGGCCGATGCCTCTGATTTAGCAATGGGGGATGTGTTAGGGCAGAGGAGAGATAGTTTCCCTTGTGCTATTCACTACGCAAACAAAGTTTTGGATCCAGATCAGAAAATTATACTGTGAAAGAAAATGAAATGCTTGATGTAGTCTTAGCCTTAGAAACAATCAGATATCTACTTCTAGGATTTAAGGTGACAATATACACAGATCATTCAGCCATCCGATACTTAATGTCAATGAAAGATGCAAAGGCATGTCTTTTCATATGGATACTCCTACTTCAAGAATTCAATTTGGAGATTAAGGACAAACTTGGATTAAAGAACGTGGTGGTTGACCATCTATCTCGAATCGAACAAGATAAAATCCCTAATTTAAAGTCGATCTGTGAATCCTTCGCAGACGAGTCAACTTCTGTTATTGACTCCCTCCCATGGTATGTGATGAACCACATTTTCACCACATTAATGGTCGTATCTTATCGTAGTAAGTGATGAAAAAGATTCAGCACAAACCACACCTTCGAATATGTGTCAATTATTTTACTTGGTAAGTGTACCATGGTCAAACACAGGGACACGAGCCCCCTCATCTATTTATCAAAAGTGATTGATTAAATAATGAGCAATTAAATTCTCAAATCTAGGTCTTCATATGCAGATGTGATGCACAATACAGAATGCATAAATACTATGAAGAGAACGACCAATGCAACGACTTATGCAGAGATAAAATAATATGATGCATGCAATTTTATTTGATTTTATGTCATTAAAAGAGATGCATTTGTATGGTATGCAAGCAGATAATAGTATTCCCTTCATATCGTGAACAAATTAACAGTGATTCAATTTCATTATTCAAATGAGCATTGAAGATATCATGAGGATCAATAGACATAATGAGAACCTATAACTTACAAATAAGGTGTCAAAATGCTAAATAAATAGTGCCAAGATGCAGATCATAGAACAAGCATTAAAATGAAATGAAATCGTTCGATTTGGAGTTAAAATGCTCAAGATATAAGAAATATAGTTTCAGGGGTATAATTGTAAAGAAAAACATGGAAATAAAAATATAACTATTGTAATTAGGACCCTAGAGGTTTAAAATGTAATAAACAATAATCAGAAGGACCTCCCTGTAATTTTCCTTTACACACGGGGACCTCATTGCAATTATTGGAAGCTGGTGGGTCCGTTTTGTAAAATGCCAAGCGCTCAAGTGAGGCATGCGCGCCTGGACTTGGATGTAATTTTTGAAAGGTCCGGGGCCTTCTCTACAATTATCCTGGCCTGTACACATGTAGCATGTGTGCAGGACATGCTCGGGTAGCTGTCATGGCTCGGGCCACATGGCGGATTTTGGTGCTTTGGAAGGTGCATTGGTTCCGCCTGAGCCTGGAGGTTCGGGGGTGCTATGTGGCTTCATTTCGACCGTTGGATGGTCGCCGAGGGATAGCCATCCAACGTCATTTGCTCTTCGATCCTGGATGTGAAGGTGGTCGTGCCATCAAGTCTCCAGCGAGCCATGGATTCCTCCATCGTGCTCCCAACGCTTCTCTAAAGGACGGAGAAGGAAGAAGAGTGTTGTGTGAGGGAGATGGGAGGCGAGATGAGGGCCCGACAATGGCTCGAGATGCAAGGCGGTGAAACGTCGCTTGAGGCTGTGAAGGAGATCGGAGATGGGTCAATGCTTCTGACCAATGAAGGATCTCACCCTACAAGTGTTAGTTTATATCCGAGGCGTGTGTGTTGTGGGTGATGTGAGGTCCCGTAGGAGCGAGAGTGGAGGACTCAAGTCTCATCTCCGATGAGCCGAAGAGGAGATGGGGCGGAGGTGATCAGGTTATGGAGAAGGGGGAACAATGTGTGGAGTGGCTGGCATGGTGGGTGGTTGTATGGCAGAGCTAAGGAGATGGTCAGGCGATGGGGAAGATGAGTATTAGCCTCGACAAAATAAAGAGAAAATCAGAGGGGCGATGTCAATACCTGATAGGAGATTTAACTACGGTAGAAGAAGTGATCTGGGCTGAGGATCGGAGGCGCTCAGGTCTTCTCTCAACCTGGACGATCGCTCCAAGGGCTTGGGCAACTTCAGGGAGGGGTTGCGACAAGGCCGGAGCCATGGGTCACATCTGAGCTCCAGTCGTCATCGTGAGGCCAAATACGACCTCCCCTTGTCACAGGGAGGTGAAGGTCGTTGGGCCGTAATCCGATACGGTGGCGGAGGAGAGGTATTTAAGGAGGATGTCTACCGGCCGTTGTAGTGGTGAAGGGCGAGAATGGATGTGGCCTTGCGCATAAGAGGGAGGCATTATCGATGGAATTGATGGCTGGAGAGGATCACAGAGGATTGGGCTACGCGGGTAGTAGTTTAGATCATGGAGAGGCATTGAAGATCGGTATCTAAAAATGGAAGGGGGCGAGGGCAGAGAGGTGGTTGGGCATTACGTGAGGAAGACAATGGTAGTGCGTCATTTGGATCTAGTGATCCAATAGTTCACGTGAAGGTGCTGGGATGAGGCTGAGATCAGATCTGGATGGTAGATCCAAAGGTGGGCAGCCGAGCAGAGGGTGCGGCAGTGATGAGCTCTGGTTCTCATCCTATGGTGGGGAATGGGGTGAGTGACAATGAAGAGGCGAGGTCTTTGGATGTGGCGCCATCCAATGGATGAGATGAAGGTGGGAATGGGTGGTCGTGATCTCATCCGGAGGGGAAGATCAGACGACCGAGAGATGAAGATCTATGAGTGGCTCGGATGAGGGTGGAAGAAGGTGATCCTAGGGCAGAGGAGGGTTGCATGTGGCGCAAGGACAAAGGGTCGTGTGACGGCTCCAGAGAGCACCACGTGCCCAATGAAATTATTAGAAGATAAAAAAAATAAAAGGAAAATAAAAAAGAATTAGAAGGAGTTCGAATTAACAAAAAGTCAAACATGAAAATTGTAGATCTCGATGAGATCTACAAGTTTCATGTTGGTTACGAAGTCAAAAGAGTCAAGAAAATAAATTGGTAGTATTTTTAAGTAATTAAAAACACGTTTAGTGGTTTTGATTTTTTTGTATTTTTAATTTCTTTCTAAAGCTAAAACCAAATATCTACAATATTTATCTATTTTTAGTGTTTTTTAATTATAGAGAAAACAAAGGAATGTTAGAGATAAATATACAATAATTAGGGTTATGATTAATTACAAGGAGAAGGGTTATTGCTATAGATGCAGAATTAACGAAGATTTGCAATGAAGTTCTTATTCTTCGAGGATAAAAAGAGAGTCATGAATCTATGATTCATCTCTCTAAAAGTTGAAAATAGAGCTTTTGCATAATTAGCATTCATGCATGTGTAAATAATATATGCATTTTAACATTCATATTTGCATTAAATAAGGAGCCAAATTCACTTATAAATATTTACATGTATATTAGCTAAAATACCATATTCATATCTATTTTATACTAACTCCAAATCCAATAAAATCAACTCTATAGTGTATATATTACTAACACTGATAAAATAAAAATGTCAAAAAAATACTAACTTGTAAAATTAACCAATAAAACCCAAATCCAAGTTTGAGATTAAGAACCTTAAAATGCACATATCTCTCTCATACAATGTCCGATTTAAGTTTACTCACTTTTAAAGTAATATACATTCAAAGACCTTCAAAACAAGACCAATTCATAAAAATCGGATATCGTTTGTGAAACTTGGGTTTGGTCCCCTATTATTTATTGTACATATTGACCAAAATACCCTTTATTTTATCCTTTTATTTTCTTAATTATTAAAAATTCAAAAAATAGATTAAATTGTAAATATTCCTTTCATATTTTCTCTATTTTTATTTTGATTTTTATATTATCTTAAAATAATAAAAATTTTGTAAAAGACAAAAACACAGTATTTTATACCTATAAGATACCACCCAAAAATACACTTTGTACATATGATTTATTTTGATTTTTGGTCCTTCACAAAATTTGTAGATCTCGTCGAGAAGAGCAACTTTTATGTTGATCATTTTTTGATTTGACCCCTTATAATATTTCTTTTGATTTTTCTTTCGATTTAAATTGTGATTTTCCTGGGAGCGACACGTGGCCGCTCCTAAAGTCGCCAAGTGTCGCCCCCATTTTTTACTATTATTATTATTTATTTTATTTTTTATTTTATTTCAATTATTATTTATTTTTATTACTTTAGTAATTAATTATTTTGATTATTAATTTATCTTCGTTTTGATTAATTTAATTACTATGATATTATTATCATTATTTGATTTATTATTATTATTTCTAAAAAAATCTCTCGCCACGTGGCCGCCTCCCTACGCACCACGTGGCGCTTTCTCCCTCCATTCTCATCACGTGTAATGCACGTGATGACTTCCCCCCTCCCCTTCCTATCCCACGCACCCGCCCGCGTCGCGGACGCAACTGCGTCCTCCGCCTCTCTCGCCGGTTACGTGCAACTGCCAACTGCCATGCGCGGCAGTACCCCGCGTGCACCAACCACCTCTCCCTCTCCGCCCACATCACCTCCTCCTTTCTCGGTCAAGCTGCAACTACTGCACGCACCCTCTCCCCGTCTCCTGCGTAAGACCCGTACCTCCCCCCTCGATCTCCCTCTTCCTCCCGCATCGGCCGCCCACTTCCATCTCGAGTGCCAACCACCCATAAAAGGATTCCCTACCCTCCATCATTCGATCATTGCCATTCTTTTAACAGGGAGAGAGCTTTGAAGCTCTATCTCTTCCAGGAGAACCCCACGATACTTCCTCCCGATATCCATCCCTTCTTCCTTTGATTTTTTTGTCTTCAAATCTATATTCTTCTTCTTCGTTCTGTCTTGTTCATTCTCTGCGTCCTCTCACTTCTTGATCTTCTTCGCACACCTTTGTTATGCTTCTTTGGTCAAAATCGATCTCCAATCGCCCAACAAATCTTCGAGATCTCCGCTCTTTATATCTCCCTTGCACGACCTCCCACCTCCGGTGGAAAGGCCACCAGAGCACTGACCCACCACCTTCTTCGCTCGAATCGGGTCTCCCACTCCCCGCCTCTCTTGCATCACATATTCTAGGTCGAGTCAAGAGACTCGAACCTCGTAATCTCTTTGCAGGTGCTTGAACAACTAAAGCAACCCTGCCATCGCATCGGTAGAGCTCCTCCAAGCACTTCACCCATTCAACCCATCACCACCAGGATTGCCTCCACACCACCGCCGGCCTTCGCAACCCACTACGGTAGATAACCACCGGAGTCCCTCACCACCTCAGCCGTGTGTCGGTTGAGGTCTCGCATATCTCACCTCCGTCTTCGCGCAAGCCCAGGAGACATACCTTCGGTATCAACAGCAGCTAGCCGCCTCATCCAACTGAAGCTCTACTCGCCATCGCCCTCAAGCAACGCGACCCCACCTCTTGTCATGTGTCAACGGAGGTGGAGTGGGACATCAACCGTGATCACCGCCCTCACCTCGGACGCGCGCCACCATCGACTGCCCTTCAGTAGCTCCGCAGAACCTCAGCTCCCTCGCCGTCCACGTCGGCCTAGCGTACTGCCTCTACCGGCCGCACGCCCGCCTCTAATCCTCATCCCCTTCTCACGTGCATAGCACATGAGGATGGGGGTAATTTGCACCCGAGCCCCCGTGAAAGGGAAAATTATAAAGTGTCCCCTGTTGTTCTAAGGCACGTAACCGTGCGTGACCTTTTGGATAAATTGCACATCGTACCCTGCATCTACAACAAATCACGCCCGAATCCCCACCAGTTGGAGAGCGCGTGCGCCCCTGGAAAATTGCATCCATACCCTCATAAGTATATGTAATTGCATTTTAGTCCAGTCAGCATATTTTCTTTCACATTTTTTCTGTATTGCATTTACACCCCTATGTTCGCATACTTATTTGCACGTCCATTTCAATCATTTTATTATTTCCAACAATTGCACATTGTAGAACTATTGATGTTGATCATTATGGATATTTGATTGATTTTTTGTGAGCCATGATTTATTTAATATCATTATTTTTTGTAGAAAATAGCTTGATTTACCCACTGCCTGATGTTTAAATGATATTAAATCAATTATTGCTCCAAAAATTCTCAAAAACTCACAATAATTAGATTTAAGTGTTTTCTACTTTGTGCCCAAAAATCACATCATTTGCACGCATAATGAGGTCTTTAAATTAATTGATGTTTTGCTTAATTGAAATTAATTATTTTTGAGTGCTAGTAATTTTCGTGGATTTATCTCATATAGAAGTATATAGGATAATTTTAGTCTCTGAAACTAATTTAATTTTGTATTTACTAAAATTAAAATTATGTAAATCCCCCTGCATTCATATTTAATTCGTAATTAATTCACATAGAATCAGAAAATTCAAAAAAATGCAGTAGCTTAATTTCATCATTATTCATCTTTCGGCTTGAGGATTTTTGGAAGTGATATGATCGAAATTTATATTTTAGCACTCGAATTAGCCCAAAATTGCATTACATTCATTTACTGTATTTAAAAATACCAAAAATATTCCTCTCTGAAAACCTAGCATCTAGATCGACTAGAAATTAATCTGAGGAAAAAGTTGCCTCCCTGAGTTCGACCTTGGACTTGCCCAAGTAAAAAAATAATAACCGCTTGTTATTAATCGATATATTAATTAAGTGATTTTTGATTGACATGAATTTATCCGACTACAACACATTAATTCGACATAATTAAAAGGATTAAATTTCGGGGTTTTCAAATGTCACCGTTGTCAGGGAGGCATGGCTTAGGTTAATTATTAGGACTTCTAGATTTTAGGTTTTTCATCCCCGGGTAGTATGATTCCCGGTTTTTCTTATGAATATTTCTCTATTTATTTCCAGCATTTTTATTTATTTTATTTATTTGCTTTTTTATTTCATTCTCTCTGACCATTGTCTCATTTCTGTGCGAGGAACACGAGCCTTCGAAGGCGACTCGTCAGGCGAGCCGAAGAACCCGCATTGATTTGAACTGAGTGGCTTTGAGAGAACCTGTATAAAAAAAGAAGTTTGCCTTTAAAGCGATTCCCGTTTGGGTTCTCGCGTGTGTAACTGAATAAAAAAGGGGACTCTCTGTGTTGTGTGGTTTCTTGACATAGGATAGAACCTGCATTCGCGACTCTTAGAGCTTTCTTAGGTATGTTTGTGCCCACAATATCTAGGACCACACTCCACCATTAAAAGACACACTTAAACCGTAGGACTTTAGCCAAATTTAAATCCATTCTTCACTTGCTAATAGAATTACCTGTCTAGGAGCGACTTTTCATCGCTTGCATTCATTTAGTGTAAAAATTTCAATTATGTTTTGCTTCCCACAAGTGCAGCGCCAGGATCACTATAAGTCTTTTGAACTGGGCATGCATCATTGATTTTTCATTGCATTGGATTTTCTTGATTTTTCCTCCCCTTGGTTTTATAACTTAGGACTAAAGGAAATTGGGACTGGACGATAAGCGTGCCTTGTGTGTTGGACTAATCAACTGGTCATTTATCTTAAAATCAGGGCTGCTAAACGAATTGACCACAAAAATAACATAAAACTAGAAATTCTAGTTACGGGAGAAGAAGCCCTACCTTGATTTCAGGCTGAGTGAGCGTACAGAGAGTATGTGTACACACTAAGATAGAGACCAAATCCCCACCTTCCATATCAATGTATCCCGCTCTTAGTAAATATCACAGGCTGAAGTATTCAAAGTTCGACTGACCAGCACCAAGTAG
Organism: Ottelia alismoides; assembly: GCA_037367405.1. Taxonomy (NCBI): domain Eukaryota; kingdom Viridiplantae; phylum Streptophyta; class Magnoliopsida; order Alismatales; family Hydrocharitaceae; genus Ottelia; species Ottelia alismoides. The sequence continues at coordinate 1,785,741 of JAZKJV010000373.1, read as the reverse complement.
CCTCCGCTTGCTTCGGCAAGTAGATAGGGGTGAAGCAGCGGTGCACCACGACAAGTTGCTAGTAACCCTCCGAGGTGAAGTTATAATCCTTGTCAGCCTCTGCCTACTTCGATAGGTAGATAGGGGCATGCCCTTGAACTTTATCAGTATTAACCAAGTAAGCCAGTGATAGGAGCTAAGGAAGGGTGTCGGTGTCTTAGGCAACATGTTAAACATGGGAGATGCATCCGGCATTGAGTCGGCTTCCCTATAGGCCATTACGTAATCCTTGCTACTTTGTTTGAAATCGCACTTAAAATCAACCAGATTTATCTGACCCGGCTTTGGGTCCTTCACCGTGTTGAGTGTGAACTCAGGGTTTTGTGATTCAATTGCTTGCTTTAGATAGGAGGCAAATCCTATCTCTGCACACTTGTGCTCCCGACATTACTTTTTTTTTGCCCTCAGAGATGACCGACTAGGGGGATATTTACTTGAGTTTTGAAAATCTTTCATTGAACCCCCCATGAAGTGCATCTTCATCGCCCCGAGCGCAACTTGGACCAACCTGAGATCATGACCCTCTTGAGTTCGGGATCTCTCACTCTCGGGATGGTCACCCTCAAACCATCCCCTTTATCTCCTCTCATCTCACCGAGGAAGACCTTCGCCTCGGTAAGAATGTCTTCATTACTACATCCTCTAACATAGACCGGATTATTTAATCAGGTGAAGAAGACGAACCCGAGATCAAGATGCCTAAGAAAAATCCAAACGAAGAGGAATACAAAGATGACCCTATGCATCAAGTCCTTGCCCATTTAGCTAGAGCCGAGCAGTTGAATGCTGATCTTATAGCTAGGAAGGGACATGTAATTGAGATGGGTGGAGTAGATAGATCGATGGTATATGCCTACAACCTAGCTGAGAATGAGATACATAGTTAGCTCGTACCTGAGGTACCCCCAGAGGCATTTGAGCTGAAGCCCCATTTCCTTGGGTTGCTACCAAAGTTTAATGGAAATGCCACAAAATAACCATATGCTTTCCTGAGAGACTTCGAGTTGGTGTGTAACAACCTCAGTCATCATAGGGTTGGACAAGATTACATCAAACTGAAGGCTGTCTCGTTTTCCTTAGGAGATAAGGCTACCCATTGGCTAAAGAATCTCGGAGTTTGATGTAAGACCTGGAGGTAATTCAAAGATTTATTTTTGAAGAAGTTCTACCCACTCAGTAGGACTAATCAGATGAGGATAAAGATCACTGGCTTTTATCAGGGTCTCCGCAAACCATTCCATGAAGCTTGGGATAGATTCAATGACTTAACACAGAAATGTCTTTATCGTGGTATTACCAAGGCAATCTTAGTCCAGACCTTGTTTTGTGGTATGACCATTGAAATACAGGGGTTAGTGAGTGCAACTTGTCGAGATAGCTATCTAAATAAGAACGAAGATGCTGTATGGAAGATCCTAGAGCAGATGGCAGAAACATGCAGATCTCAGGCCACCAGGGCCTATCAGGTGTCTCCCTCAAGCCTATCTAATAAGACACCTAGGAGGACTATAGAGGATCTGACAGACGACCTAATCCCTAGCATGGGGATAATAGTTGATAAGCTCACCATGGTAGAACAGATCCACAAGAGGGTTACTGACCTTGAGGCGCTTTTTCACGATTGTCGAAACAAGTGGAGGAATTGACTGAGAAGGTAGCCAAGATACGACCACCTGCTAGTTCTGCACCACCAGTACCTGTACATCGAATTCACCTAGTACAGGAGCAGGTACAGGGGCCTCAGAGCAGCTAGGTTGAGGAGCTACAGTACACTCAGCAGGAGCAGCACGTGTGCCCCCATAGGTGGAGTCAGTCTATGAGGAGCCTCCGTAGATGTTTGAGATCAACGGGCTGTGGTACAACCATGACCCCGTCGGCAGACAGTCGGAGATAGGGAATGGTTAGCCACATCGACCCTCCCTAGCTTACCAGGAAACCGGCTCCGTCCCCACACCGTGCTTTGTGCAGTCCCGTCCAGGACAAGGATACCAGTATCAGCAACACCAGTAGCAGCACGTATTCCACTCAGGCCAACAGGGCCTCCCACCACCTTACACTTCATAGTCCCACCCACAGAAGTACCGACAAGGCCAGCAGGGCCAATATAAACAACAGAATCACTCATCCTCTAGTCAGCAACAATAGACCCCACCTACTAGTGATTTGGGGTCCCTCACCTTGGCCATCCAAACTTTGACTGATAGGGTTCATCAGATGCATAACGATTACCATGACATAAGAACGGATCTAAACTGTGTCTCATGCTACCAGGATCAACAGATGACACCAAAGACCCAAATTTTCGCCCAGGTTCAGGCTAACCTCAATAGCCTTAATCAAGATCAGCATCGACCACGAGATCAGGTATATTATATAGAGTATTCTCTTTTTGAACATGAGATCCTTTCATATGATAATGTTAATCATATGTCCCTCAGGAGCGGAAGGATGGTGACCATACCTTATTGGGCACGGTTACATGAGGAAGACACCACCAAGTCTCTACCTGAGGAGAACTTGGAGGAAGAGGAGAAACATCACCACTACCATCACCGACATCAGCGGGATAAGAGGATTTCAAAGTCCTCAAAAAACCAGGTCAAAACAAAAGAGAGGAGCACCAACAATGAATCAAGCGAGCCTGATGAAGAGCCCGCATCTCCATCTGAAGAGGATGCACCAGGAGTAGCAGTAGATGTACCACTTGTTTTGTTTCATGAATTTCTTTCCTGTCAGAGTCAGAGTCCCATTCTTGTACAGAACTCAGTTTTCCGTTTGAATGAAAACATTTCAGTTCCAGAATCCGAGTTGTCTTCAATAATCTCTTTCCCCCGTGCCCATAAAGGTGGAAAGAATAAATCCAAAAAAATCTAAAAAGATGACCATGATATAACTGAGTTTTATAACAAATATATCAAGGTCACAATCCCCTTTGATAAGTATGTAGATATGACACCTGCATTTCAGAAGTACCTTAAGATGAGATGCACACCTACTAGGGTCAACAGGAAAACAAGAAGTGGTGTTGAGAAGAACATTTTGTCAGTAGCCACTACTTGCGCTATCAAGAACGCATTTCCAAGGAAATAAAGGGACATGGGTGCCCATTATGTGGTGAGTCATGTCGATGGCACTGCGTTTGCACGCACTCTCCTGGATAATGGATCCTCAATTAATCTGATGCCCACAACCCTCTATGAGCGGCTAAATCTAGGACCTCTTAGGAAATCCAGAGCTTTACTCCAGTTTGCAGATAAATCAACCAAGAGGTCCAAGGGAGAATTGAGGAACATTATCAACAATGTTGAGGGTCAGGATTACATGGTAGACTTTACAGTCCTTGATATGAAGACCCCTCGAAATTGAAGAGATTTCCATATCATTCTTGAAAGGCCCTTCCTTAGAACAACATGGGCCTTATTTGATTATAAGAACAGGAAAATTCAGTTCCAAACTCCAAGCGGAGATGAGGAACTTGAGATGAAGCAGACAAGGTGACAGAGAACAGATTCTGAATCAATCACCGAGTACACTTCGTCAGAAGTAGATTGTGTTCATGTAGACATCACTGGGCCATGGAGACAGAATCCATCTAGCACCGATGAGTCCATATCCATTGAAGAGAATCTTGTACATGAGACAGTTTGCGAGATCCTTAGGAACGAACACAACGCGGATCATACAGAGAATGCATCCCCTACATCTTCGATGACATAAAGGCTCGGCTAGGCCTGTCAGTCCTTCCCTCTTTAGGACAATCAGAAGACGAGGATGATGAGTCGGACGTGGCTTTCACCGATTGCTTGGATACTTTTGACGATCCGATTTTAGAGTTGAGTCAATTGGTGGCAGTTACTTCAGAGACAGATCCAACCACTACCAGCACAAATCCATAATTGATTGCATCATATTTTCTCGATGACCATGCTTTACCTGAGCTCAAACCATTACCCACAACCCTGAAATATGCCTTCATTGCAGAACAAGAAAGGAAGTTTCTGATCATCTTCAGTTCGCGATTGACCAAGGAGCAGAAATCTTGCTTGCTAGAGATCCTGGAAAAAACCGCAAGGCGATAGGCTGGAGCATCTCCAATCTCCACGAAATAAATCATGCTCTGTGTTCGCATCATATCTACCTTGAGAATGAAACTAAAACCTCTCGTGAATTCCAACGCAGGTTGAATCCAAATTTACGAGAGGTAGTGAAGAAAGAAATTGAGAAATGGTGCGACACAGGTTTTATTTATCCCATCTCCGATTCCAAATGGGTGGCACCTATACATGTTGTCTCGAAAAAGTCATGAATCCAGACGACCACCAATAATATGGAGAGGAGATCGTGGCATGAGTACCCATGTCGTGGCGTATCTGTATGGATTACAGACGCTTGAATGCCGCGATGAAGAAGGATCATTTTCCCTTACCATTTATCATTCAGATCTTAGAAAGATTAGCGGGAAGGGAATTCTTCTGCTTTTTAGATGGGTTCTCAGGATACAATCAAGTAGCCATCGCTTCTAAGGACCAGGAGAAAAACACATTCACATGCCCCTTTGGTACCTACGCTTTCAGGCGCATGCCCTTTGGGTTATGCAACGCTCCCAGTACATTTCAAAGATGCATGATTGTTGTATCCGCCAAGATGGTCAGTGAATTCCTGGAAGTCTTCATGGATGACTTCTCGGTCTACGGTGATTCCTTTGACTCATGTCTTAGAAATTTGGACCGAGTCCTCAAAAGATGTTGTGAGGTTAATCTCGTGCTCTCGTGGGAGAAAAGTCACTTCATGGTGACAGAGGGCATTGTGTTAGAGGTTGACCCTGCCAAGGTGGACGTGATCAAACGACTCCATCCACCAACCAATGTAAAACAATTGCGGTCATTCCTCGGGCATGTTGGATTTTACAGGAGATTCATCAAAGATTTTTCAAAGATCGCCCAACCGCTAACTGAGCTTTTAGGCAAAGACAAGGAGTTTATTGTCGATCATAAATGTCTTGATGCCTTTAAGCTACTTCAAGGGATGATCATGGGCACCCCGATCCTACAAGCCTCAGATTGGTCTCTTCCTTTTGAGATCATGACGGACGCCTCAGATTTTGCTGTTGGGGCTGTATTAGGATAAAGGCGGAATGGTATCCCGTTCGCTATGCACTACGCAAGCAAAGTGCTTGATCCCACTCAGTGTAACTATACAGTTACTGAAAAAGAGATGCTTGCGATAATATTCACCTTGGATAAGTTCATATCTCATCTCATAGGATCTAAGGTGATTGTGTTCACTGATCATACAACACTACGGTACCTCATGGAAAAGAAGTATGCAAAGGCGCGTATTCTTAGGTGGATTTTACATATCCAGGAGTTTGAATTGGACATCAGAGATAAACCTGAAAAGAAGAATGTAGTGGCTGATCACCTCTCCCATCTCGAAACTCTTGATACTTCTGATGATACACCTATTCAAGACCCCTTTCCTGACGAGTCGGTTTTTGTTATCGACTCACTCCCATGGTACGCCAATATAGTGATCTATCTTATCTCCAAGAAAGTTCCCGAAAATTGGCCCAAGAGCAGCATAGATCGACTCAAGTCGGATTTGAGACATTACCATTGGGATGACCCAATCCTTTTCTTTGAAGGAGTGGATTGTGTCTGGAGGAGGTGTGCTCCTCAAGAGGAATACCATAGTATCCTTACTTTTTGCCATAGTCTGGAGGCAGGAGGACACCACTCCGGGAAGAGAACCACATGGAAGGTATTAAAGTGTGGTTTATACTAGTCGACTCTGTTTCGCGATGCTCTCACCTTTGTGAAGTCGCGTCCAGTATGCCAACGAATGGGAGGAATAGTTGGTTCCAAGGATGAGATGCCAATGCAACCTGTCATCATTTCTAATGTCTTTGATGCTTGAGACATCGACTCCATGGGCCCATTCCTGGTTAGCCATGATTTTGAGTATATCCTTCTTGCGGTGTATTATTTGTCAAGGTGGGTGGAGGCTATCCCTACCCGAGCTGCATACAGCAGTACTGTCTGTAAATTTATCAGAGATCATATCATTTCTAGGTTCGGGATCCCCAAAGTATTGATATCCGATGGGGGTAGCCATTTTGTGAACAGAGACGTAAAGAAACTTGTGAAGGATTACGACATCGAGCACCGTGTCGCTAGTCCTTACCACCCATAGACCAATGGCATGGCAAAGGTGTCGAATAGGGAGGTTAAGACCATATTGCAGAAGCTTGTCCGCCCAGACAGGAAGGACTGGTCTCAGATCTTAGATCAAGTCCTTTGGGCCTACAATACAACTTACAAGACACCATTAGGAACCTCCCCATTCAGGATGATATTTGGGATGCCGTGCCACTTGCCCGCATAGTTAGTGCATAAATCAGAATGGGCAATCAAGAAGGTCAATTAGAACACACACTTAGGGTAGAAACAAAGTGAGATGGATTTGAATGAATTTGTGGAGATCAGAAACCAAGCACACGATAACAACTTGGTGTACAAGGACAAGGTAAAGAGTTGGCACGATAGATTTATCAGACGAAAGACTTTTATTCTTGGACAGAAGGTATGGTTGTTCAATGCGAGGCTGAAGGTTTTCCAAGAGAGGCTCAAATCCAAGTGGATGGGTCCTTTTATAATCCGTGCTATGCATGACAGTGGATGTGTAGAGATCTTGGATCTTACAGATGGAGCACATACATCCCTAGTGAATGGACAACTGCTGAAACACTTTGTCGAACCAAATGAACAGTTAGTCCGTGCTGAAGAGATTGTTTTCATGCGTGAGGCAAACTCAGAAGACACACATAGAGCCGCACATGAAGCCTTGCAACATTGATTTTTCGCCATCATCAGCATAAAAAGATTCAGATCACGAGCTATCTGTATATTCTCACTGCTCCTTGTATATATTTTCTTTCCCTCCCTCCCCAGTGATTCGAATCACTCGCCTCGACTCCATATCATTTCATTTTATGACTATACTTAGGATGACCAAATCCTAAGTATAGGGGGAAAGTGACCGACTCTCTTCACCATTCTTTGTATATTCTCCAAATCTCATCAGTTCTCATACTCATACCTGTCGTATACTTAGGCTGACTAGAGCCTAAGTATAGGGGTAACCGATGCCCATCATGTATATATACTCATCCATTTCCACTCTTAACCTCGCCCGCCCCATTTTTTAATCTTCTTCTACACTTAGGCTGCCAGAGCCTGAGTATAAGGGGGGCAGAGCGACTTCTATTCTTTTTGTTATTTTAGCTCTCTTATGCTTAGCATGACCTATGTCTTTTCATCGCTTATCATGCTCTGAGGACATATCACATGCTAAGTATAGGGGGCGTGCGTATATATATTTATACATATATACTTTCCCCATAGCTCGTACTTTCACGTATTTTTGTATATATTATCCAATAATTACGGAGTGAGTAAAAAATTGGAAAAAAATAAAATATATGTACACTAGTATATATATTTTATAATATGTAAAAAATACTCTTGTAAAATTTGTTGTAAAATAGGAGGTATACAAAAAAAACAACAACTAAAACAAAACAAAACAATAGGCTTCTTATTTACTCTTGCATATCATCCTTGCATTTCAAAAAAATTGTGTGTTGCACTTCATTCATCTGCATAGCATGTCATCTGCATATGCAAAGTGAAAAGTTAGTGGGTTCTGAACCAAGTTATGAATAGATGTCGAGGATGGATTTGATTTGACCTTAATCTACCTAATTTCAGAGGAACCTTATAGGAATTGGAGTTAGGATTTTTTAGGTCAAGTGACTTAATTCTTTGAGTCCGCAAGTCTATGTTCACATGTCATCTTGATTGGTCTGAGTAGAATATTTCGTGCACACGCATGATTACTTTAAACAGTGACCCAACTTGGACAAGCACCATGCACGTAGCTCTTCATTGATGAGGTGGTGAGGCAGTAGAATCCTTTAGCTTGGAGTAGCACACGGGTGGAAACATCCGTCCTCCTCTAGGGAGGGTAGTGCATCTCAACCTAGTCTAGGGATGTTGGCGTCTAAGGACGGGATGCTGTGGGTTGCAATAACGCTTCAAAAGAGGGATAGTCTACTGGCTCAAGAAGAAAAACTCCTTATGTACATGATGCACCTTGTATATATGTCAAAAAAAAAACAAAGAAGAAAAAGAAAAAGAAAGAAAAGAAAAAATGCAGAAAATCCAAAAGTGGACATGCCTGATTAAAAAGTAAAATGCATGCCAGAGTGTATACACAAGTATAGAAAAATAAGAAGAGCTTCAAAGCTTGCAACTAGATGACTTGGCTACACTGGTCAAGCATTCTAAGATAGGTAGCTACAATGGCTACCGTCAATTCTTCTCTCCACCCCCTCTTCTTGAGCCGGTTGCACTTGAACTTAGAAGGGAATACCCCACTCCTCGAGGAAAGAGTTGCTAGACCAGGGAATTAGAGTTACCTTATTAGAGGAGTCTGGTTTTTTACCATTTCTGATGTGGAGAGCTATATTTCACTTACACAGTACAAGTAAGAATCATAGTCATCAGAATTTTACGTATGAGGATTTGTTCTGACCTGACTATTGAGGCGACTTGGATAAGAGACTTGTGGAACTTAAAGGCTGTAAGGTCTTAATTCAATTCCCAATAAGGTTCCGTTATATTATTAATCCAAAGGTCGAGTCAAGCTCAATTTTCACCCTTTGTTCATGACCTTGGTATGGAACCCAAAATTATTTCACTCTTGCATTTCATTTTAATTGCTCGGGGACGAGCAAGGTTTAAGTATAGGGGGTTGATGAATATGTGATTCATCACTCTAAAAGTTGAAAATAGAGCTTTTGTCCCGAGTAATTAGCTACATTTAAGCATGTATATTATATAATTAGCATTCATGCTTGGGTAATTAATATCTACATTTTAACATTCATATTTGCATTAAATAAGGAGCCAAATTCACTTGTAAATATTCACATGTGTATTAGCTAAAATACCATATTTGTATCTATTTTATACTAACTCAAAATCTAATAAAATCAACTCTATAGTGTATATATTACTAATACTAATAAAGGAAAAATGTCAAAAAAATACTAACTTGTAAAATTGACCAATAAAACCCAAATCCAAGTTTGAGATTAAGAACCTTAAAATGCACATATCTCTCTCATATAGTGTCTGATTTAGGTTTACTCTATTTTAAAGTAATATACATTCAAAGACCTTCAAAACAAGTCCAATTCATAAAAATAGGATATCGTATGTGAAACTTGGGTTTTGGGACCCTATTGTATATTGTACATATTGACCAAAATACCCTTTATTTTATCCTTTTATTTTCTTAATTATTAAAAATAAAAAAATAGATTAAATTGTAAATATTCCTATTATAATTTCTCTATTTTTATTTTGTTTTTTATATTCTTTAAAAATAACAAAAAAATGTAAAAGACAAAAACACGGTATTTTATACTTATAAGATACCACCCAAAAGTTCACTTTGTACATATGGTTTATTTTGATTTTCGATCCTTCAGGAAAGTTGTAGATCTCATTGAGATGAGCAACTTTCATGTTGATCACTTTTTGATCTCTTCTGATATTTAGTTTTTATTTTTCTTTCGATTTAAATTTTGATTTTTCTGGGATCGACACGTGGCCGCTCTATTTATTTATTTTATTTATTTTATTTTATTTCAATTTTTTTATTTTATTACTTTAATTATTAATTATTTTATTTAATTATTTACTTTCCTCTTAATTAATTTAATTACTATGATATTATTATCATTATTTGATTTATTATTATTTCTAAAAAATCTTTCGCCACGTGGCTGCCTCCCTGCACGCCACGTGTCGCTTTCTCCCTCCAGCCTCATCACGAGCAATGCACGTGATGACTTTCCCCCTCCCCTTCCTCTCCCGCGCACCCGCCCGCGTCGCGCGGCACATGCAATCGCGTCCTCCGCCTCTCTTGCCGGTCACACGCAACCGCTGACCGCCATGCGCGGCAGCACCCCGTGCGCACCAGCCACCTCTCCCTCTCCACCCACGTCACCTCCTCCTTTCTCGGTCAAGCTGCAATTGCTGCACGCACCCTCTCCCCGTCTCCTGCTTAAGACTTGCACCTCCCTCCTCGATCTCGCTTTTCCTCGCACATCGACCGCCCACTTCCATCTCGAGAGCCAACCACCCATAAATGGGTTCCTCGCCCTCCATCATTCGATCATCCACCATTCTTCTAACGGGGAGAGAGTGAGCTCCCAGGAAGCTTCGATGACAATGAAGTTTCGCTATGGTAGAGCGAGAACCTCTTTCCTCTGGCGAGATCTAAAGGAGGAGCACCTCCTTTGCTTCAACAACTCCCCGCTGTTGTGAAGCTTCGCGTATCCCTCCGTGTGCTCGAGGCAAAGACCGTCTAGAGCTTTGAAGCTCTAGCTCTTCCAGGAGAACCCCATGATCCTTCCTCCAGGTATCCATCCCCTTCCTCCTTTGATTTTTTTATCTTCAAATCTTTCTTCTTCTTCGTTATGTCTTGTTCATTCTCTGCATCCTCTCACTTCTTGATCTTCTTCGCACACCTCTGTTATGTTTCTTTGGTCAAATTAGATCTTCAATCGCCCAACGAATCTCCGAGATCTCCGCTCTTCACATCTCCCTTACACGACGTCCCACCTCCGGAGCACTGACCCTCCACCTTCTTCGCTCTAATCGGGTCACCCTCTCCCCGCCTCTATCACATCACATATTCTAGGTCAAGTCAGGAGACTCAAACCTCATCATCTCCTTGCAGGTTCTTTAACAACTGAAGCAGCCCCGCCACCGCATCGGTCGAGCTCCTCCAAGCACTTCACCCAGTCGACCCGTCATCGCCAGGACTGCCTCCACGCCACCGCCTGCCTTCGCAACCCACTGTGGTCGATAACCATCGGAGGCCCTCACCACCTCGGTCGTGTGTCGGTCGAGGTCTCGAGCAGCTCACCACTATTTTCGCGCAAGCCTCGGCAACACACCTTTGGTATCAACATCAGCCAACCGCCTCGTCCAACTGAAGCTCTGCTCGCCATCGCCACAAGCAATGTGACCCCACCTCCTGTCATGTATCGACGGAGGTGGAGTGGGACATCGACCGCGATCACCGCCCTCACCTCGGACGTGTGCCATCGTCGACTGCCCTTCAGTAGCTCCACAGTACCTCGGCTCCCTCGCCATCCACATCGGCCATGCGCACCGCCTCTATCGGCCGCCCGCCCGCCTCTAATCCTCATGCCCTCCTCACATGCAGAGCACGCGAGGGCGGGGGTAATTTGCACCCAAGCCTCTATGAAAGTGGCAAATCACAAAGTGCCCCCTGCTATTCTAAGGCACGCGAACGTGCATGATATTTTGTATAAATTACACATCGAGCCCTACATCTTCAGTAAATCATGCCCGAACCCCCGCCTGCTGGAGAGCACGTGCAACGCACATGTGCCTTGGAAAATTGCATCCATACCCTCATAAGTATAGGTAATTGCATTTTAGTCCAGTCAGCATATTTTCTTTCATCATTTTATAGTATTGGATTTACACCCCTGTGTTCGCATACTTAGTTGCACGTTCATTTCAATCATTTTCTTATTTCCAAAAATTGCTCATTGTATAAACATTGATGCTGATCATTATGGATATTTGATTGAATTTTTTTTGTGAGCCATGATTTATTTAATATCATTATTTTTGTAGAAACTAGCTTAATTTACCCACTGCGTGATGTTTGAATGATATTAAATTAATTATTGATCCAAAAATTCTCAAAAATTCATAATAATTAGATTTTAGTGTTTTCTACTTTGTGCCCAAAAATCACATTATTTGCATGCATAACGAGGTCTTAATAAATTAATTGGCATTTCGCTTAATTGATTTTTAATAAGTCAGGAATTAATTATTTTTTAGGGTTAGTAATTTTTCTGCATTCATCTCATATAGAAGTATCCAGGATAATTTTAGTCTTTGAAAATAATTTAATTTTGTATTTATTAAAATTAAAATTTCATAAAACCCCTTTCATTCATATTTAATTCGTAATTAATTCACATAGAATCATAAAATTACAAAAAAATGCAGTAGCTTAATTCCATTATTATTCATCTTTCAACTAAGTTTGAGGATTTTTGGAAGTGATTTGATCGAAATTTATATTTTAGCACTTGAATTAGCCCGAAATTGCATTACATCCATTTACTGCATTTAAAAATACCAAAAATATTCCTCTTTAAAAACCTAGCATCTAGATCGACTGAAATTAATCTAAGGAAAAAGTTACCTCCCTGAGTTCGACCTTGGGCTTGCTCAAGTAAAAATAAATAAAATAACCACTTGTTATTAATCGATATATTAATTAAGTGGTTTTTGATCGACATGATTTTATCTGACCACAACGTATTAATTTGACATAATTAAAGGGGTAAATTCGCGGTCTTTCAGAGAGAATAGTGATGATCAATTAGAGATTCATCACACCCCTGTGCTTAAACTATGCTCGTCCTCGAGCATCTAAAGAATGAAGAAGTCGGATTAATTCCTAACAGTGGATGTGAATTTTCAAGGCTCAATTATTCCATGACCCTCAATTTTAGTGATATTAAAACTATGGGCTCAACCATTCTCTAGTCAAAAGGAATCCAACTTCATTAATTGTTCTCTCTGTTTGTACGTATAATATAAGGATATGACATTTAGTGTACTACAATCATGAGAGTTGAGTCGAGATGTCACCCAAGGTCCCAATCCAGGAAACTCTCCTCTAAACCTAATCCTCAACACTAGGGAATAAGTCTTTTCTTGCATTCAATCCACCGTCTCATTAGTTTGTCAGAAACGAAAGTGTAGATGTAAGGCCAAATGATGGAGGTCATAGGATTGTGCATTTTCTTCTCTCTCTCTCTCTCATATTGAAATAAGGGTCCTCTCGACTACCCTATTACTCAACGCATGCATATTTTTTTGTTGATCAATGTGTCTGTCAAGAGAGCTCGGAGTCGTCTGCACTTGTTTTCCTGAGAGTACACCGGGGTGCATCTCTTTTAAGTATCTAAGATACTTTCGACACCCAGACCGTATCAATACGCAGAGCCCTTTTTGGGTGCTGGCTCGACTCCTTGGTCCTAATATCTTTGGTCCAAGTAGACACTTTGAAATGTTTGGGAGTTTTTGCATTTGGTGGAAGCTCTTTGAATTTATATTTGTAATATGAGAGCTTTTCCATATATGAGAGAACTTATCTCGAATTTTATTTCATTGATGTTTGGATAGCTCCACTGCTTCTTCCAAGAGTTAACACACACTAATCAACAATTATTTAATTTCATCACATCCTGACACATATGTAAATATCAAAAGATAACATGTGAACTTGTTCGAATACTAGCTAGGGTTTGCTGACACCCAGGTTTCTTGAAACCTTCATTGACTTTATCCCATCCTCGAGCATTATTATATCATGTCTAAACTTGAATCTCCAGTCCCAGTTCCTCATGTGATAACTCAACTCATCTCATTAATCATGCAATTACGAGAGTGATGTGTTGATCATATTCTTTAAAAGGTAGAGATGAAGAGTGAAATATAGCGGTCAAATCTTTCAAATTAGGGAAGTGTGGATTATTAAGTTTCAAAACCCTAATGACTAAGGCTGGTTAACTCAAACTGTCAAGATCTCAGAAACTAAGTGCCCTCAACTCCTCAAACCTTGATAGTGAATGTATCAAGAATACACCTACTCCAGAGTTAGTGAATTTTTTGTGATTTTTTTATTTTGCAATTTTATGGGTTTTTTTAATCTCAAGAGAAATAATGACTGGCCCAAGCTCATATGAATAGTTGCATCTATTTTCAGCTAGTATCGGTGTAAGTACATATTGTTAGACAGCTACCCGTGTTACTTCAAGACGGTGCCATTCACATTGTCTTTTTACCACCCACTCTGCTAAGGGAGACCGTAGTTCCCTCGCTCAGAAATGGCTACTCATTTTTAAGCTTGGTAGTCAGAATCACTACTCAAGAAAAGATTTTTTTTTAGATTTTTGAAAAAGATAACAATATTTACAAAATAGTTAGTCCCTCAATTTTAAAAAAAATGAAATGGATTTTTCAAACTATGCTACATAATATATATATTCAAAATAGTGTAACATAGTTAGCAAATTTTGCAAAGATTTTTACAAAAATCAGTTCAAGAATACGTATACTCTAGCCTTAAAAATTTTCAAAAAAAATCAAAATACAAGCTATGGATAAAGTATATACAATATATATGGTACACACCCCTATACTCAACTTTTGTTATGTCCTCATAGCACAAAGTGATATGAAGCCATAGCTCAGGTTAAATACAAGGTGATGTAGCAGAACTGACTCGAATGCTCCCCCTATACTTAGGTCAAAGTGACCGAAGGATAAGGAGAAGAAGAGGGAAGAGAGAATGACTAGGGTCCCCCCTATACTTAGGCTGAAAACATCCTAAGTATTCGATACACAATAAGGATGGAGGGACCCGCGATGAGTGATCAATGACTATACAAGGCCCCCCTATTCTTAGGCTGAAGAGTAGTCTGAGTATTAGGGTATGCAATTAAGATTGGGAACCTATGTTCAGTTAGGGTTAGTGGGGGTGGATATAGAGAGATGTGCGGATGGAGAGGGGAGGGTCGATCATCTAGGGTTACAAGAGGGTTGGGAGAAGACACATTCATGATCAACCAAGCAATCAATACCCCTTTACCCACCAACACACACATGAAGACCAACAAAAGTCGGTCATTTTTCTTTTCATTTTTATTGGTGATCATTCAGAATTGAAGTTCATTACGCATGTTTTGGAGATAGGTTTTGGGTACTATCCTAGGGATACATCCTCACCTTTCAACATTCAAACATCCTGCGTACAGTGTCTGGGGTTGCTCTCCCATAAACCAAGAAAGAATTTTATTCCAATTTATTTCATCAACTTGCATTATCAGTCCCAATTTTAGCTTTAGGTTATTACTGAAGTTACGTGAATACCAGTCAAACAAGCATCGTCTAGCGGCCAGTTCCGATTCCATTAATATCCTAACTGATAATCAGAGGAATATCGAGAAAAATCGTTGTAGTCGTTAATAAGACTTTGGACTAGCATCATTTTGCTTATCCCATGCCCGAGGCATTTCTGGATCAAGTCTGTAACCTCCCCATGTTACATGGAATGGCTCATTCGGTTGCTGGGTAAAGCTTGTGAGCTTGATCCTCATCTGATTAATTCTACTCACTAGGTAGAATTTCTTTAAGAACAGTGTCTTGAAGGTGGCCCAGGTGGTGGCCACTTCTCCTAGGTTTTTCAGCCAGTATGCCACCTTATCAGTCAAGGCTAAGGGGACAAATCTCAACCTTATGTAGTCTTGACTAACCCTAGGGTGGGAAAGTTTGTCACAGACTAGCTCAATATCTAGGAGAAAGGCATATGATTCTTCATGATTGTTTCCTTCGAATTTAGGTAGCAGTACGAGGAAGTGTGGTTTGTGTTCAAACGCATCCTCAGGGGGTACATGCATCAACCAATTACAATCTTCATCTAATTCAGGTAGGTATGTATCTTCCATAGCAGCTTCTCCATGTTTCAGTTCTACCATCTGAGCTCTAAGCATTGCATTGTATTTCTCGGCTGCGGTAACCCTAGCCAAAAGTGCACGTAGTGGGTCGTTGTCCTCATCTTCTCCAGGGTTCTTCTTGGGATGCTTCTTGATTTCCTTTTCACCTTCGGAGACAGATAGGTTTGAATTAGATATATGGGTAGAAGGTTAAGGGATTCTCCAAAGATAAAAGTTTCTTTGGCAGGAGGAGAGTGGAAGCGGGGGTTAGTCCGGGATTGACTGAATCCAGAAGGGGACTTGGGAAGAGGGTCATCCCAGGACCATATGGGTTCGAGAAGAGTGTCATCTCGAATCCGAGGAGATGTAAAATCCAAGGGCCGTGAAGTATCCACAAGGTCCAAACAAAAATCCCCGGAGAAATCCATCTCCGTTGTCAAGAGAATCGATAAGAGGATGAGGATTGAGTCAAAGGATAAAGAATAAACACACAAAGAAAACTCAATTCAAACCCGTAGATTCACAACTCAACACTTGTGAAGATACCTTAGAGTTCAGTTGCTTGTCTTTTCAATTTTAATTTAGTGATAGAACAATCTTTGAGCAGATTAAGCGGAGCTGTAGTTTTAGGAGAGTGTCACAAAGACTGGATCGAATTCGTATGGCTAGTTGCACCCGCTTTCAGTAATTATGGGTGTAAGTACAGGCCGTAGAATGACTACCCATATTACTTTTGGATGTTGCCTTACACATTGTCTTTTAACCACCCAATCAGCCAATGGAGACCATAGTTCCCTCACTGAGAAGTAACTAATCATTTTTAAATACAGTAGTTAGAATGAAACCTCTAAATTGTGTCTCTATCCTAAGCGTGCGATACTTATCCTTAGAAAATGATGAGTAGGTTTCTCTCCACCAAACACAAGGATTAATTTTATGTTGATTTTATTTACAGTCACCTTGATTAGCAGTCACAGTTTTAGATTAGAATTATCACTTGAGTCTTATGTGAGCACAGAAAAATTACGCTTAACGAGCAGTCCCAATTCCTTTGATTCCCAAGTTGTAAATCTGAGTTAGAGGAACGAGAAAGCCAATGCAAGCATTTAAATTGACGATGCATGCTAAGAAGAAGACTTACAGTGATTCCTCACGCTCTTCATGCAGAATGCGATACAAGGAATTACAAATTTACACTAAATAGTATGCACAGATGAAAAATTCCCTAAGCAGATAGTTCTATTAGTGGGAAAGAATTGTTTCCAGATTTGGCAAATGTTGAACGATCTACAGTGAATATAATTAGTGAAAGTGTGTCCTAAGAATTACGAGCACAATCAAGACTAAAAATCTAAGCTAGTATATGTATGCCTAATTTCTACGCCACTCAAGTCGGGTCCCAACCACATATAAGGGGTTGAAACAAACCGACACACCCCAGAGAAGTCCAGTCTAAATTATTACAAGTTTGAGGGTTCAAAGAGAGGGACCCTGTAAATGATGCAGAAAATAAAATCTAATCTAACTCTCTCTCTCAAAAAATAAAATAAAATTCATGTCTTCTCCATAGACCCTTGCCTTTATATTCAAAATTGCATTGAGTTATCTACAAAGAGAGAAAATGCGGTTAGTATATGTTGAGAAAGAAAATGCAGAAATAAAATGCAAAAATAAGAAAAGAAGAAAAAATTGACACGGGAATTAATTTCACAAAAATTAATTACAGAAAATAATTTAGAATCCTAAAAATGTTGTTCCCCAGTAACGGTGCCATTTAATGAATGTGTTTTTCACCTCTTTAAAAAACAACAGTTGTAGTATAGGAGATGAAAAATGCTCGATCAAAAACCATAATTTTGAATATGTGGAGAATTTTTACTTAGTAAGTCTACCAAGGTCGAACATAGGGAACGATGATTTTTAGCTGCCTGGTTTCAGATTAAAATAATTAATTAATTAATCGCTAAGTTAATTTCAGTATCAGAAAATAAAATGAAAGGAGATGCAATAAGGAAAATGTAATGTGAATAAAATAAACAGAGAGGTGATAATTGAGCATGGGATCCGTGACAAGAATATGTAATCCAAATAAAAATAATCAATATCCTCCAATATTATCACATATCAAAAGGATTAATTACGATGACTCTCAAGAAATGTATTCAATTTAATTCTAGCATGCATGATATATGATCAAACAATATTGATTTAAGAAACTCAAAGATTACTGGATATTTTTGCCTAAAATCCCAGTAGTTTATTCCTCAAAGGGTGAACAGTGATATCTGAGGAAATAAATCTAAGAAGTCTCCTTGAATAAACCCCTACAAATAAAGTTAGAAATTTCCCAGCATATAATAACACAAATTATGTCAATAATTAACCTACAATGATCAGAATACTCCTTAAATGATAATCATCAATAATTGCCTTCAGATTAGTCCACAATATATATAAAATTATCGAGCATTGAATAAGCTTCAAAACGACATATTGTGCATAAAAATCGGAGTTCATATAAGAAAGATATGATAAAATGAATCAACAGGGACTAAAATGCAATAAAAAGTTAAGTTTTTATTTCAAAATGATCCTTATAAGGACTTATCTTCAAAATAAAAAACCCTTGCCCCATGCGGGCATGTGCGGTGCGTGTGACTTCTGGAGGCGGAGGCTCTTTTGTTATTTTCAAAACTAGCAGGAGACTCCTTACAAATTTTCCAGCAAAGCACAAGCGTTACACGTGCAATAGGAGGTGGGGGATCTTTTGTTATTCACTGGAAGCCGAGGGGTCCTTGTGCAATTTCCCCTCCCACGTTCGTGCGTTGCACGTGCGCCTGGAGGCCCGGCGGGGGAGTTGTGGAGACTTGGGGCTCCGAGCCTACATGGCTGGCTTAGCGAGGTTAGGTCGACCCAAGCCTCAAGGTTTGGGTCGAGGCTCGGGACGGCTGGTGTGGCGATGTCTCAACCATTGGATCAAGGGTTGTCCCTTGATCCAATGACTTATGGAGGTCAAGGGTCATCGACGAAGGACGAGCGACTGCTAGCGTGAAGGGCGGAGTGGGCCGATGTGAAGGAGGAGGTCGTTCGAGGGAGCGAGCCAGAGCGGTGTGGTCGACAGGTGTCTGACGATGTGTCAAGCACCGAGGGAGACACACACCCGGTAGAGGAAGCGAAGGTGGTGGATCTTCAACCGGAGGGCAGAGGAGAGCGACGAAGCGCGTGTATGCTGTAGAGCGTGGGCCAACGGCGAGGGGCGGAGGACCTGCAAGGTTTAGCCCAAAATAGGGGGAAGACTGGAACTTTAGCTCCGACCTTAGCGAGGCCGGAGGTGGAGGAGATGTGGGGGGTAGAAGGAGAAGCGGAGGGGTTAGAGGGGTGAAGGCGAGCGGCGGGGGTGCTCGATGATGAGGAGGATGGAGATGCGGTGAGCCACATAGCCGAAGAGGTGGACGGTGATCAACGAAGAAGAAAAGTCAAGGAAGAAAGAAAGAGGTACCTGGGGTGAAGTGGTTGCTTGATCGTGGTGGGGCGGAGCTGGTGATGCGACGAGGATGTGGAGGGGGTCTCCTGATGGAGGAGGAGCAGATCCTCCTATCATCACTCAAGTACTCATGTAAAATGAACATGAGCTCAGCAACTTCTTGCTGCTACACTGTTGTGAAGTTGGGCAACTGTGGATCACGCCCCTCCTCGAGGTAGCTTTATCGCACGATTAGACCTCCTCTAAGATGGCACTGTAGAGGAGGGTCATGCTAGAGTATGGAGTTGCGAATGGTGGATAGCTCGATCTGTGACGGGGGTTGATGGCTTTTTATGAGAGGGAGGAGCGGCAGTTACGGAAGGGGAAGCAGAGGGGATGGCGGCACCGACGTTACATGTGGAGGAGGATGGAAGGGAATGAGCGGCGAGCAGGGGAAGGGGAGGGTGTGGGAGGAAGGAGCACATGCACGACACTTACGCATGGGTGGGGGTGGTAGCATGTGTTGGGCACATGCTGGCATAGGGAGTGGGGGAGAACCGGGGTCACGTGCAGGGCACGTGACCTGGGTAGGGTAGAGAGAGAGAAGAGGGAATAGGGAGGAGAGATGAAGAGGAAAAGAGAGAAAAGGAGAGGGAAATGAGAAAATGAAAGTGAAAATAAAAGTTAAATCAAAATAAAAAATTTAAAAAATAAATAATAAAAATTAAAGAAAAAGTAAATTAACAATTAAATAAGGATAAAATAAAAATAAAATAAAATTAAGAAAAAATATGAAAAGAAATAACAAATGAAGTTAAATCAAAAAGTGGTCAACACAAAAGTTGTTCGTCTCGACGAGAGCTACAATTTTTGTGAAGGACCCAAAAGCAAAATAAGTCAACTACACAAAACATATTTTTGAAGGTACTCTATAGATAATAAAATACCACGTGTTTGCAATTAATGATATATATATATATTAATTGGTTTTCACTAGTAGAATATATACAGATTATTCTAATTTTTTATAGATTTTTTATAGGTTAATGAAAGATAAAATAAAATCAACAAAGAGAAAATATGTACAAAATATACAATGTCTGATATTTTTTATTTCTTTTAATTTTGCTCTTTTTATGGATTTTGAATTCTTGATGCCATGTTAATTAATCAAGGAATAATTTAAGAAAGAATTGGGTTAAAATAAATGATTTTAATAAGCTCAATAAGGATTATTTATTTATAGATTTTAAACCCCTAATATTAATACAATTAGTAAGTGTTAATTAATTGATTTAGGGAGTTTAATTAGTGAATTATTATGGGGATTTTGCTAAAATGTCCATATAAAGTAGATGAATCATGGATTCATCACATGTCATTCGTACAATATGGCAAACTTAAAATTTTCCACTCAAATACAAAAGTCCTCAAAAGACAACAGAAGCATCTAGATCCTCACTATTACACCACGAAAATGAAATAGATAAGAAAAATAGCTACTCATCGAGGTAACAACCTCAATTCAAGTTCTCAGTTGTACCGCCAAATACTCTAACTTATTTGTACTGCCAAGTACTCTAGCCTTTGTCTCCTGCTCAATATTCTCTGTTAGGTTCTCAAGAGAGGTAACTTGTGAGTAAAATGACCGAGTCTGGATATACAAACAAGGGTTTTTATCACTTGTGCCCCTCTAAGATATCACAATATCAGTTATGCCCCTATCTTTTTGGTAATATCAGTTGTGCCCCTCACTTCTTTCGCCGTTATCACTTGTGCCCTTCCGTCAGATTGACCGTCAATGAGTTGACTTTACCATGGTTTCTTCAAACCTTGGTGCAGTTAAGAGGGGTATTATTGTCTAGACCTCTTTATCTTCTTCCTCATCCAGTTGTTCTTCTTCCTTTCTCCTCATAATTTCTCTCTCTTAGTGACACCTTCATGCATCCATCGATTCTCTAAATTTTTTGCATTTTCACGGATATATGACTCATTACGGATCAAATGGAGAATTTTATTGAATTTTTTGATGAATTTTTATGAATCAATTAGTCAAAATTTTATCTTAATTTAACAAAAACTGAGAGCTCTCCAGTTTCAAGGGGAGGAGGAGGCGCGGGGGCGACCTGGGCGCGGGGGCAGGGCGACCTGGGCGCGGGTGGGGGGGGGGGGGGGAGGCACGTGGGCGGCAGGGGCAGGGGGCGCGGGGACGATCTGGGCGCGGGGGGAGGCGGGGGCAGGGGAGGCGGCGAGGGCAGGGGGCGGACGGGGGGAGGGGCTTCGGGGGCTGGAGGGGGGAGCTGCGGGAGGCAAGGGGGACGGGGGGAGGGGGTGCAGGGGCGGAGGGGGGAGGTGCGGGGGGCGGAGGGGAGACATGGGGCGGGGGCACCGGGACGGAGGGGAGACCTGGGGCGGGGGCGCCGGGGTGGGTCGGCGGGGCAGGGGAGGCGCGTGGTTGCGGGGGCCTGGGAGCGTAGCAGGGGCGGGGGTAGGAGGCAGGGGTAGGGGAATGAGGAAGATGAAGAGGAGGGGGGGGGGAGAGGAAGATGAACAATGGTTGGACATTTTGATTCATTTGTTTTCATTTAATTCCTGATGTGTCCCTAAAGATAACGTCCGTTTGCGTTTGGGATAGACGGAAACTAACCCGAGGGGTACAAGTGATAGATTTGCAAGAAGTGAGTGGCACAACTGATATTACCAAAAAGATAGGGGCATAACTGATATTGCGATATCTCGGAGGGGCACAAGTGATAAAAACCCTACAAACAAGTTATGTAATAAAAATATTGCGGGCATGTAAAGCTAAGATGCAATAACTAAATAGGTATGATGTAACCAATTCTATTAAAAGGAAGTTACGTG
Organism: Ottelia alismoides; assembly: GCA_037367405.1. Taxonomy (NCBI): domain Eukaryota; kingdom Viridiplantae; phylum Streptophyta; class Magnoliopsida; order Alismatales; family Hydrocharitaceae; genus Ottelia; species Ottelia alismoides. The sequence continues at coordinate 1,763,746 of JAZKJV010000373.1, read as the reverse complement.
CTTATAGTTATTAGCAGATCTTAAAATACTTTATACAATCGTCTATAACTTGCATTACTTTGTCTATAACTTGCATTTATTTATTTATCTCATTCTCACTCGTCGAAGGAATACTCTACTCTAAGAACAAAGAATTGCAATGCTTCATTTAGAGTGCATCGCGAAACCTGTGTACAAGCACGATCCTCTAGTTAACTAGGTGGTAGTACTCAAACCCTCGAGACACTGAGCATATAGTTCAAGGAATTGTGGATTCATCAACCGAGTCAACTGGGGAAATCTCACTCACCTAAAACAAATGACCACAATTAGAATTGAGATGCACACATGCACCCTCCTAAAACTCTCCACCACTCTGTGATGCCCCTCAAGTAAGGGTGGCTTATTGTTGGCTTAGGCTGACCACAAAGATGTCTACTCACTTTGTAGTATTTACTTTTTTTTTATCTCCACATGCATATTATATTTTACATAACATTAATTAATTTTGGACACGATAACAGTTTCCATTTATCAGTTATCTGAATCATTGACATATTAAGACCCTCAGGTTCCAAACTGATCCGCTAATCTTCTTCCATGCATTGATTTTAGTCACATAGGTAGAAATCCTTAAGAAATATTATCAGAGGGACAACTTCAGGCTTATCATACATGACCTTGTACTAGATTAGATCGATGCAAAATAAGGAATCTGTAGGATTAACTATATTTCTCGGCATATTGTCTCAAATTAATGCATTCCCAACTTAGAAAGTAACACAGAAAACCCTATATCAAATTCATCACCTGCCAATCATTTTTGTTTGGATTATTAATGATAGTTAAATGAGGAGTATAAGGTAACATTATTAACGTGCTTATGTAGAGTACTGAGTACTTTCCCAGTAAGATTCTAACAATTGCTCAAATAATTTCCATTGACAACATCTAAGCAAAAAGATTTTGACTCCTTAATTCTATTCACAAACCTGAATACTTATGGAGGAGTCTTGTATGTCATGAAAATGGAGTAGCTGTGCGAAGGAAGGGCATTAGATTTCAAGTACGATGACATTAACCGATTTAGAGCATAAATAACATCTACTTTGTTAATGTACGGTCATATTGAGAACTCATCAACCCAGTGGTCAAATTTTGAAGGACGGAAAATCAATTTTTTTATTTGTGTACTTAGAGATACATCACTTTAATCGTGAAATGTCTAAATGAAATGATGTGTACTAACTTACTTTGCATCCATCTTCTTATATCTCAAACATCGTGATATGATTTATTTTTGGAGTGCATGTTTAGATTGTGTTAAGAATGATGACTAAGTAATGCATTTAACAGTCAATATGACCGGCTCTTGTTTTGTGTGATACTAAAGTTAAACATAGTTGTCAGCCATATACTTTTCGAAGAATTGTGCTTATCGCTTAAATTATTACATTGATTCTAAAATATAGTTTGAAAAAAATTAAAATATCAAAATTTTCAAATGATAGTTCACATTGCTTCGATGATTGCAATCTGTTATAGATTATACGAATTTAATTAAACATGGAATTATAGTATTATAAGAAATTAATTTCTTTACGTAAAAGCTTTTTTTTGGTATTTAATGATGTATGTTGTTGATTGAAAAAAATGAATATTATATTTAAAAATATGCTTTAGAAATATTAAAACATAAAGATTGTAGAAAAGGATTATCTCTGTAAATAACTCATCAGAACTGTATAATCACATAAAGGTATTTATTTGCTTATGTTGATTTGTAGAAATGAGATAAATAATAACGATAAGTAATGGAATGAATAGTAAATCTGTCTTCAATTTGAGTGGAAATTATTTGATGATATATCCAGTTGAATGATGATTCGTATTAAAATATGAAGTGAATACATAAAGTTCCAGATGAATAATGATCAGAATTAAAAACAGTTAAAATCTATAGTTAAGACTGTAAATATTGATAGATTTTGTAAAATATGACATCGATTTGAAAGATGAAGCGAATGAAATAAGGAGAAATGATGATGCTTGGAACCGATTGAATGAGATATACCACTTAATGATGTAATAAACCTGAATCCTTTTTATAAATTATACAAATTTAATTAAACGTGTAATTTTAATATTATAAGAATTTAACGTATTTATGTAAAAGCTTTTATTTCGGTATTTAATATTGTATGTTGTTGATTGAAAAAATGACTACTATATTTTAAAAATATTCTTTAGAACAATATTTAAATAGAGAGATTGCATAAAAGGATTATCTCTGTAATTAAATTCTCAGAACTGTATAATCATGTAAAGGTATGTATTTGTTTATGTTGATTCGTAGAAATGAGATCAATAATAGTGGTAAGCAATATGAATGAATAAAAAATCTATTTTAAAAATTGAGAGGAAATTATTTGAGGATGTATCCTGTTGAATGATGATTCGTATTAAAAATATGAAGTGAATACAAAAAGTTCCAAATGAATAATGATTTGAATTGAAAACTGTTAAAATCTCCACTTAAAACTGTAAAATATTAATAGATTTTGTAAAATATGACATCAATTTATAAAATAAGGAGAATGAACAAATGAGAAATGATGATGCTTGGAACCGATTGAATGAATATAATACTTCAAAAAAGTAATAAACCTAAATTCTTTTTATAAAAATAATCTGATGACAAGACATATAAACACCAAAAAAAGACTTCTTACGCAATAATTAAACGAAGAAGATGTTTATTTATTTTAAATGTTAGTGAATGAACAAGTGTGTATATATAAATGCAGGATACTAACATTCACAAAATAGAAAGTAATTCACTGAAAAGTTTACGGAGTATTAAGAATTGAAAATTGTAAAACAACTGACTACAATAAAGAAAAGGGATTTTTACACCTATAATCCCTTTTTGGGAGGGCAGGAAGGCATACAGAGGCGAAAAGGGCTACTGGAGGAGGTGGTCGATGCGGGGGATGGGGGTCGTAAGGAGGCAGAGGCCGAGGGAGAGGGGGGCGCTGGAGGTGGTGCTTTGTGCAGGGGGTGCTGGGGCTTGCAACCGCCTGCAAGCTCAAAATGTCCCAAAGAACATATGCAACAACAACTTTTGCATCATTGTAGCCTCCTGACGAACGTCATTTTCACCACTTTAATTATCGTATTTTATTGTAGTACATGTGGTGAAAATGGTTCGGCAAAAACCACACACTTTGAATGTTGTGGATTATTTTTACTTGGCAAGTCTACCAAGGTCAAACACAGGGACACGAGCTACTCTATCTATTTACGGAATTTCGATCAATTATGAGCAAGTGTGAATTGTTTCTCAATTTCAGGTCTTCATGAAGATGCACAAGGTAAAATGCAGAACAATGCATCTATATGATGCATGCAATTTTTAGTTTGAATTTTATATTCAATTTTTGAGTGATGCATGAAGATAATTTAAAGTTGAATGCATGCAGAATAAAGGATTACAACTATGCCCAAAAAAGATTACTTAAATTGAGCAACAGATTGCAGTGTGAAATCAGAATCAATTTTGAGCATAACACTATGAGCAAACATCTATTTATGACAAGGCAACTGAGCAAGAGACATCATCTTATCAATAAAATTTCATCATATTTAAAATGATGTCAGATAAGAAAATTAAACATATCATGAGATAAATGAAGAAACAAGGACCAAAACAACACTAAAATCATGCGATTTGGACCTACGATGCTCAAGTTATGAAGAAAACAATGCAAGAGCATAAATGTAAATAAAATGCAGGAAATAAAAGTATAAATATTACAAATAGGTCCCTAGAGGGACATATTTGCAATTTCAAAAAATTACCTGGACCCCTATGTAATTTTCCCAATATGCACTGGGGCATATCTGCAATTTCCAAAAGTACCGAGGGGCTCCCTGTAAAATACCTAAGCGTGCACATGACGCACGCGCCTGGGGACCAAAGTGCAATTATGAAAACGATTGGGGTCTTATCTGCAATTTTCCCAGACCCTCACGTGCTAAGCACATGAGGAGCTAGGCTCAGGAGGCATTGTCGGTTCAGGAACACGTGGTCGGCCTGGATGGCTCGTGAGGTCGGGGACTCCGAGGCTGCTGGTTCTGTACTAGGCTCGACATGACCCGTGTCAACATCTAGAGCATCCGATTGAAACGATCAGATGATAGCTGCTCCTCTTCCTCCGCTGCTGGCGTCCGGGCGAGACTGTGCTCCGACGAGCCATGTGAAGCTCCACCAAGCCCCGGGGCACCACCTGACGGTCGAGGAGGATGGTTGAGCCCCTGGCGAAGCTCGTAGGGACAAGGCGGAGCTCCGTCATCGTCTGAAAGGGCATGGCAGAGGGAGGTGGGCGGCGTGGAAGCTGGAGATCAGACGTGGGTGTGAAAGGGTATGGTAGAGGGAGGTGCGGCCATTGAGGCTTGGAGTACCTGCAAGTGTTAGAATAGTCAAAGCATGGAATGTGTGGATATGCGTGAAGTGAATGGGGCCATGGGGTGACAGGAAATGGTGGCCGGGAGTCCTTCTCCAGTGAGGTGGAGGAAGAGTGGAATGGAGCGTGGGGAGGTTGTGGAGAAAAGGGAAGGGTGAGCGAAGGTGTCGGCGTGAATGAGGGTGAGTGGGCGGAGGCGGTAGGATGATCAATGGAGGGTGTAAGTGATTAGAGGTGATGCAATAATTAGGAGAAAAAGTAGAGGAAATGTGGAGGAAATGACATGGAGGTCGGAGCAGAACCGGCGGAGGAGGTGGCATGGATTGGGCTTCGGGTGAAGCCCGGGGTCTTCGCACAACAAGGTTGACCCTTCCTCGGTGCTCGGTGGTGCATGGTGACACCCACAGCATGGTCAAGAGACCATGGATCACACCTGGGGACAACGACCATCGTCGCCTCGACAAAGCCGCCCTCCGCTGTCATCGGAGGGCGGAGGAGGCTAGGGCAGAGCCCTATGAAGTGGTGGATGGTTTGATTGGAGCAGCAGCGAGGAGCTTTATAGGTGGAGGGTTGCGGACGTTTCGTGGTGGCGAGGCATTTTCGAATGGTTGTCTTGATGCATGGGAGTGAGGACGAGGTGCAGTGAAGATGGCGCGAGGATGGCGGATCTGAGGGCTACGGGAAGGGACCGTTATGGAGCGAGGAGGCGATCGGAACATGTCTCCAAAAATGGAAGGGGGCGAAGGGGTGGCGAGGCGTAACGCCTGGGAGCGAGGAGCGTTTGAGGAGGACGATGAATGGGAACCATTGGATCTTTTGATCCAACGGTTCAGATGAAGGCGCTTATGTGTGGTGGGGATCAGATCTGGAATAGGATCATACGACTGGAGATGGAGCGGGATTGTGCGGCCAAGATTGAAGCAGGAGGTGAGGATCAGATGGCCCAGGAGGGGCCGGGTGGCGGAAGAAGGTGCGGCCACGTGGCGGCTCCCGAGAGCGCCACGTGGCTGCACCAGAATATTCAAAAAATAAAAAATCAAAGAAAAATATAAATAAATAGTTAGAGGTGAAATTAGGAAAAAGTGAAAACATGAAAGTTGTAGATCTCGATGAGATCTACAAGTTTCATGTTGGACAAAAAATCAAAAGAGGTCATTTGTACAAAAACTATTTTTAGGTGTATTTTTAATGGGTTAAAAACACAGCTTTTTGATTTTTGAGATGTTTTCGTATTTTTTAGTCTTTTTAAGGGTTAGGAACTTATAGACAACTAATCCACCTAATTTTTAAGGGTTTTTGATGAGAAAATAATTACAAAGTAATTAAATACAATAATTGCAAGTTAAATTTACACACTATATACAATATAATAACGAGGAATTATTGGTGAATTTTAGTGGTTTATTTAAGCTAGGGGCTTAATTATTGACTTTTAGCATGATAAATACGAGATTCATCGTACCCCTATACTTAAACTATGCTCTTCCTCGAGCATCTGAAGAATCAAAGAGTCGGATTAATTCCTGACAGTGCAAGTGAAGACTTCAAGGCTTAATCTTTTGAAGACCCTCAATTTAAGCGATCCTAAAATTCTGGGCTTATCCATGCTTTAGTCAGAAGGAATCCAATTTCTCTAATTATCATACTCTCTTTTTGTACATATAATATAAAATTATGAAATTAAATGTACTACATTCACGAGAGTCGAGTCGAGGCATCACTCGAAGTTCTAGTCCTAAAGACTCTCCTCTAGACCTTATCTTCAACACTAGGGAATAAGTCTATTCTTGCTCTAGTCAACCGTCTCATTAGTTTGTCAGACTTGAAGTGTAGATGGAAGGCCAGATGATGGAGGGCATAGGATTGTATCTATTTTTCTCTCCCTCACATTGGGACAAGGGGCCTCTCTAGTGCCTTTTTACTCAACACAAGGAGATTTTTAGGTTGATCAATGTGTCAAGAGAATTTGGAGTCGTCTGCACTTGTTTTTCTGGGAGTATATCGAGGTGTGTCTTTTTTGAGTATCTAAGATACCTTCGACACCTAGACTTGTATCGCTTATGGTGCAGAGCCCTTTTATGGTGTCAGCTTGACTCATTGGTCCTAATTAGCTCTTGGTCCAAGTGGACACTTTGAAAATATTTGGGAGCGCTCGCCATTGGTGGAAGCTCTTTTTGTAATTTGGCTTTGGATGGTAGAGCTTTTCTTTGACATTTCTTTTCTTTTCTTTTGTTGTCTAGGTCCACTGCTTTTACCAAAAGTTGGCGCATACTTATCAACAATTATCATTAAGTTTCATCACACCCTAGCACATAGGTAGATATCAAAGACATAACATATGAACTTGTTCACATACTGGCTTGGGTTTTGCTGACACTCAGGTTTTTTGAAGCCTTCATTAACTTTATCCCATCCCCGAATATCATTAGATCGGGTCTAAACTTAAATCTCCAGTCCTAGTTCATCAAGTGATAACTCAACTCATTTCATCAATCATGCAGTTGTGAAAGTGATTGTGCTGATCATATTCTTTTGAAGGTAGAGATGAAGAGTGCGATATAGCGCTCAAATCTTTCAAACTAGGGAAGTATGGATAATTAAGTTTGAAAACCCTAATGACTAAGGCATGTTAGCTCAGACTCTCAAGATCACAGAAATCAAGTGCTCTCAAAATCCTCAAGCTTTGAGTGAATGTGAATGTGTCAGGAATACACCAACTCCTTAGTTAGTGATTTTTTGTGTGATTTTTGTTTTTTTGCATATTTTTGTGATTTTTTTAATTCTTTAGAGAGACAATGACTGGCCCAGGCTCATATGAATAAAGGTATCTATTCTTAGCCAGTATGGGTGTAAGTAAAGACCGTTAGACGAACCCGTGTTACTTGAGGACGGAGCCATATACATTATCCTCTAAACCACCCACTCTGCTAAGGGAGACCGAAGTTCCCTCACTGAAAGTATCTACTAAGCCTAGTAGTTAAAGTCTAATTCAAAGAAAGGTTTTAATTTTTTTTATGAAGTTTTTTTTTGAAAAGGAGTTATTTACACAAATTTAATCCCTCAATTTTTAAGAAAATATTTTTACGGGGGTTTTACAAAACTCAACTCACAGGATCACTAAAACCAAGCCCAAAAAAGAATTTCAAAAAAATCATTTAAAAATACGAGGTATGGCTAAAGTAAATATACAGTAATATACGGTATACCCCCTATACTTAACTTTTGCTATGTCCTCATAGCACAAGTGATATGAAGACATGGCTCGGTTAAATATAGGGTGATATAGCGGAACTGAGGAGGAGGGTCCCCCTATACTTAGGTCAAAAATTGAGCCAAGTATAAGAAGACAACGCGGGGGATGGATGATTAGGCGGGTCCCCCCTATACATAGGCTACAAATAGCCTAAGTAAAGTATCTGAGTTAGGGAGTTCTATGTTTGGAGGAGTAATTACACTAAGATAGAAGGGGGTGAGGGAGAGGATTGTATTTTCATAAATGGCTAGGAGGCAGATGAGGGGGGGGGGGGGCATGTAAAATATACAGAGAGGGGGGCGGAAGGGGTGAGTGTATATGTGCAAGTGTGTGTGTGTGTGGGGGGGGGTAGATCATCTAGTGATCTACTTCATTTTTTTCTTTTTTTTACAACATGCAAGCCCTCTAATGAGGACTGTAAAAAAATGCACATGCAATTTTTTTTACAGTATGCAAATGCAGGCAACTTGATAAACAATCCTAAAATTTCTCCGCTAAATTCTTTTACGGCCTCTTCAGCGGGAGCTCCCAACTCAGCGCCTCCATGGAGATCAAACATCCTTGATCTCCATGGGCCCTGCCACAAAAGACAAATGTTAGAAAAATAGAAAGGAAATTAATCAGCAGAAATGATGCAAAAATAATGCATGAAAAGAGGACCGGTGAATTTTGAAAATATTCAACACGGAAATAAATAAAAAACACAATAAATAAATGAAGTTGAGCTGTGTCTCTGGCAACGACGCCATTTGATGAACGTCATTTTCACCACTTTAGTTATCGTATTTTATCGCAGTACATGTGGTGAAAATGATTCAGCAAAAACCACACACTTTGAATGTTGTGGATTATTTTTACTTGGCAAGTCTACCAAGGTCGAACACAGGGACACGAGACACTCTATCTATTTATCGAATTTCGATCAATTATGAGCAAGTGTGAATTATTTCTCAATTTCAGATCTTCATGCATATGAACAAGGTAAAATGCAGAACAATGCAGATATATGATGCATGCAATTTTTAGTTGATTTTTAGATGCAATTTTTAATTGATGCATGAAGGTAATGCAAAGTTGAATACATGCATAATAAAGGATTACAACTATGCCCTAAAAAGATTACTTAAATTGAGCAACAAATTGTAGTTTGAAATCGGAATCAATTTTGAGCATAACACTATGAGCAAAGACTTGCCCAAAGACTCTCCTCTAGACCTTATCTTCAACGCTAGAGAATAAGTCTATTCTTACTTCAGTCAACCGTCTCATTAGTTCGTCAGACTTGAAGTGTAGACATAAATATGTTGAGAAAACCCTTGGCATAAATAATTAGTTCTCAACACTATATCCATATATTTCGTATTCTCCATCTCATATTCATCATGCTTAGAACTAATGAAGTGGTAAATATGTTGAGACGTAAATACAAGATGGAGAATAAGACAATAGATGGATATAGTTCGTCAAACTTTGCGTCATCAATTTTCATTTCACTAATAGTATCTAACAATAAATGAATGGACTCTATAAACGTAAATATGTTGAGAAAACATAAAAACATAGACACTATTAGTAAAATAAAAATTGATGACGCAAAGTAAATATAATGATTGTAAAATAATAAGACAATATATGAAAAATATTTGTTTACAGAACAGTCTGACTAAAAATCACTCAGATTTTCAAGTATGTTATGATTGATATGAAAGTAAATTAGAGAATATAAACGTAAAAAAAGATAGGCTGACGTAAATTACTGTGAAACAATGAGATAGTAATGACAGAGCTTTATTTAGGTTATAAAAATGAACTATATACAATAAAATGAACAGACAATATAAAAAGTTAAAAAGGTAAAATATCGTAAAACTGAGAATCCATTATTAAAAATTGCTACTAGTTGTAAGATTTAAACACGAAACAATGTTGAAAAACGATCAATACAGAATCTATTAATAAATATAAACACTATTATGAAGGAATGGTGAAAACATGATAGATGATAATCCTTATCGATTGCTTCAAGGTTCCATCAACTTCTTTGACTTCGTTGGATATATGAAGCAAAAAATTAGCAACAAAAAGACTAAATGCATAAAATAAATAATGAGTTACCTGGAACATGTCAATATCATTAGAAGAATATTGGTTTTCTATTGAGATTCTTAGAGAGCGTATGAAAGAATACATGGGAGAGCGCGAGGAAGAATACATGAGAAAATTAAAATGTGAATTAAACATGACTTTTAATAATTCCCCTATAAACGTGGTTAAGGTAAGAGAGAAAATATAAATCGATAATAAAAGCCGCTGAAACATGGATTGACTCAGAATGAGAGAGAGTATTAACATGGTAATGACATAGAAGTTTTTGAAAATAAGATTATATAGTTATCTCGGATGGTGGTTTTGGAGAAATATGATGGTTTTATCAATTGTAGATGAACATCGGACCACTGTTGTGTGATGTCGCACAGAGATTGAATTAAGGTGTCGCCTTAATTCAAGTTTTTCTTATATTATATATATATATATATATATATAGAGAGAGAGAGAGAGAGAGAGAGATGATCCTGTGAGATCCAAAACCGTGAGAGCATGAGAACATTGATTTTGGACCATCAGATTCTGTCATCTCTCTCCTTGTTGATTGCATGAGAAGAGAGAAGAGTAAAGTTTAGTGGTCCATATTCATTGCTCCCATGCTCTCACAGATTTCGGCTCTCACAAGATTTGTGAGAGCTTAAAACTGTGAGATCATGAGAGCAATGAGTCTGGACCGTTGGATTCCGTTCATCACACACTGATGATTGGAGGAGAGAGATGAGGAGAGAGATGAGCAGAATCTAATGGTCCAGACTCACTGCTCTCATGCTCTCATAGTTTTTACCTCTCGCAGGATCAATCCTATATATATTCGTGCTCGATTTGCATATTTCACGTGGAGCTCCGCAAAATAAGACACTGATAATCAGATTTTTTTTAAGTGAATCGATATGTAAAATGGAATGTCAATGATGTAAAAAATGTATCCCACAATGCAAATATGCTCTCCTTCCACCCCTCTTCCCTTATCGTCTTCGTACTTGTCATCCTCATAGAAGGTATCGATGCTCTCGGATGGACCTTGGACCGTCATTGCCCACGAATTCATCACATCGTCATGAGTAGCCATTATATTCAACTCTAACGGCACAATCAACTTCTTTGTCCAAAAAGGTATTTTGATCATCATATTTTGCATTGATTATACATACAACTTAATATTTCAAAATACTAATTTTCGATAGATCTAATTTTTACATTTTTCACAATACCTTGTTTAAAAATATCTAATTTTGTGCTGAGCGACATTACGCGAGGCAGTGTTTGTATCCTCACGCAACTTTTGTAGAATCCGTGTTTCTTTTTGTAACGATTATATTTTTTTTGTAGAATCTATTGTTCCTTCAAAACTCATCTCTCATTTGCAAAATTTGCATGGTTCTTTGTATAATACAATTCATATTAGTACTTAATGCATGGTTCTTTGTACAATTGTATGATTCTTTGTATAATAAAATTTGTATGAGTCTTTGTAAAAATGCAGTAGTCATCCACACTCAATCGATGAGTACAATAAAATCGAAATATGTATAATACACATCCAAAATGTACAATGCACATCCAAAATGTGTAATACACATCAAATATACAATATGTATAAAAAATACAATTGTCATTCGCAGCCGATTAATATGTAAAAATACAAATAAAAAATGTGTAGTACTCATAGATATTGTATAATACACATCAATATTATATATTATACAATATAAAACTTCGTCTCCAACGACAGCCTCCTCGACAACGCGAGGGGCGTAGCATCAGGAGTCACACCGAAGGTGCATCTTGCCATGTACAAAGTGTGTCACGCTAGTGGGTGCAGCGAGTCTGACGTGGTCGCCGATATCAAACATGCGATAATCGATGCGTGGACATGATCTCCATGTCCCTCGGGAGGCAGTCGTCATTGTCAAGAAGGGCGTCTTCTTCGGCATATCTGCAGGGAACAGAGGACCAGCTAGGGACAGGCTGAAGAATGCAACATTGTGGATGCTGATGGTCAGCGTGGACACCATGGATAAGATGGAACGGGGCCTCCAATGCCAGCCTGCTCGGCACCTCCACTCATGCGTCGCCGCCTTCACCTCCTCTCACGTGTCGCCTTCGTGCTTGTGAGATTAGAAGAGAGATTAATGAGATATTTTAGATGTGCATGTGAGATTTTTGGAAAGACTAGGAGAGAGATTAATGATGAGATATTTTGGGTGGTTACATATTATATTCAGTTAATGCATAATGATCAAAATGAGGTTTTGATTAATTAAATAATAATATTAGCATACCTTTATTATCAACCATCAGATTAATTATATATGCACGGGATCGCTGGCCTTCCTTAGGGATGGAAGGACCATGTCCTTTTGAAAAGATATCCTATATATATGGGGCAAATAGGGTTGTCCCTGGGGGAAGCTAACTTAGATCTACCACATCATTTTCCCTATTTATTTTTTATTTTTTTTGAAAAATGAATCAATGAAAATTCATTACTATATTTTTATATTATGTCGTTCAAGTTTCGTGAGAAATAATAACTTCTATGGCCTCCATCTAGGTAGTCATTTTTTAACGATCACAGAATTGTTGAAATCAACATTGTCTAGATGGAGGTCGTATGAGTCTCTGTTTCGCACGAAATTTAAATGATATAATATAGGGATGTAACAATGAAAATCTGCGAAAGTATTTAAAAAAAATAAAAAATATGAGGAAAATATGGTGAGGAAGCTAAGTTAGCTCCCTCAGGATAAACGGATAAATGTATTTATTTTTAATCTATTTTCTAGAAGCTAATACCTTTTCACCTTTTTCAAGTACTAAGAGCGAGCGATATGCACATCATTTTTCTATTATACGGATAAGGATGCGATTGAAAATTCTACAACACATGCATGATCCCTTCAGATTAGATAATGAATAAATTATTTCTGAACATAATACTCTTTAATAATTAATTTCCTGTTCTTTATTATCATTGAAACTGGGGGTTATGTACTAATCAATCATTCGTTTCCTGTGGGCTTAATATACAAAGAGGGCTTTGGTCCAGCAAGGCCCAAAACCCGTATGCACAAGGGTCTATGTAATGAACCTTTATTAAATAATGAAGGGTCCCATTTCTGCTCTGCGGAGGGTTTCACGTCCTATTCCCTAATTTCAAAGAATTAATTAGGGTTTATGTGTTTGGTCGCTACCATTATATTATCTTAACAGAGTATACTATATATTAGCAGTTCCATGTACTATACATGTCAATAACATAGCGCCAAAGTCCCTCGTATAAAAATCGTGACCCAATAATGGGATCGCAGCTGAAATATTTGCTCCATTGTCCACTTCTCAGCTTTTCCATTAACACTTTTACCCTTTAATTTTTTTTGCAATTACATTCATGCTACTGTCATTTTATAAAATTCACAGCGCTCTTCAATTATTACACTTTTGTCCTTATGTTACACTTAGGGTGGAACATTGGGCTCAACTCGGTCCAACCCGAGAAAGTTCAAACCGAGTCCGCCAAATTTTCATAGGCCTTGGGTCAGGTCGAGGCCCCAATTTTTGATAATTACAAGGATCCGAGACTGGCCCAAGACTTCAGCCCACCTCCAATTGCTCTTCTCGAGATAGCGTCGAGAAATCCTTTGTTACTATAATAACATAATTGGCACATCAATCTATTGGAAGTAATGGCTGTCATGGATGTACTGCCAACATCTAAATTGTTCTCACATCAAATGCTCAGGAAAATCTTGTACGCATATTCACTATATTCTTGTTATGTGGCTCAGCCCACCCCAAAAAATATTGCATAACCCATACACATTGATACAGGAAAAATATTGCGTCGAAATATTATTTGCGAAAATGGATCATCCAGCAAGAGTGCAAATTCGAGTACAACAATACCACGATATGGGGATTTAAATGGGGGAAGCGGGTCGGGTCGGGCTAACCCGATTCCTCACAGCTTCGGGCTGGGTCTGGCCCGAATTTGATATTTTCATGAAATGGGAGCCCGAGCCCGGTCTATATGTACATCAGGTTTGGACTGGGACCGAACTTCTACAGGTCGGGTCAAAGTCGGATCTGGATTAACTCGGCCCAATGCTCCACCCTAACGAAAGGTTATTACTATGAATTACGTAATACATATATTATTGAAAAAAAGATAGATGTAAATTTTATTGAAAAAACTCATAATAGGATGTGTAAATTTCCTAAAGTTAATTATATCGTATTTATTTTTAAAACATAACGTCGAAAAAATATGTCAACTAGAGTTCCATTATTGGGTACTTTCACACGGTTACAATTGTATATATAACGTACTTGGTGCTGTTTCGATAATCAGGTTGTCTCAAGGTAATACGATTTATCCCTCTTTATTTTTAGGTTGGAATTCTATCACAAATCATAGATATATCAAATCACATTCTTTATTCCAATCCTCTCCAACTCTCATAACCATCCCAAACAGTTACTATTCACATTAGGTTACTCCAACCCACCCCATTCCAGTAACCAAACATGTCCTATATGTCGTGCACGATCATGTCTCCTACTAGATGTGAGTTATTCTGCATCGGTAAACAAAATGTTATGATAATTACCACAAACATAAGTAGTCATTCTACAGAACAAGAACAATGACAAGACACATGAATTTTAACGTGGAAAATCCACTGGCTAAAAAGCATGACTTAAGCTGCATGGCTCAGGATTTTCCGATTGATCGAGTCAATCAACTATTCCACAATCTCGAGTTATTTCCTACAGATAACTCATTTGTTTACAAGTGCTTTGGATTACACATCAAAGTCTTTTCTCACAACTTGGATCAAACACCGGGTCTTTTGTACACCTTGGATTCACTAAGTGTTACAGTGCAACAATAGATTAAATATTACAATAATCTATAAAGCTTCAAATATAAACATGCAATGCGAATAACGAGGCTAAGAAAATGTACTTTGTAATGAATAATTGAATTGCAATCGAGCATATAGACGACTGACTCTCAAGATTTGATCTTGAAGTAGAGAGCAAGAGAGTCAGTCTCGAATAGAGCTTTGAGAAAGATGGATTTTGTCTTGAAATGTTTGTTCTCAACGATGAATGTAGGGTCCTATTTGTAATGATGGGGGACGAGCTCTCAAAAAGGATAGCTATTGGAAACAAATCCGGGAACAAATCTTAAGATTTGATATACATGATCAATTACATAAGAAAGATGATCGATCATAATATAGTCGTTGGAGGTTTCCATTCATATTGTGACGATCATAAAAAGCAGTTGGTCAATCGAGGGTGATCGATCAGATCAAGTGGGGTGGTGGATTATTAATGATCGATAAAGTTAGTTATGTCGGTTGACCAGAGGCTGTTGGTCAATCAATTGTACGTGAACTTAATATGCCTACATAATACACATTTTGATAGTTTATAAAGATGCCTATTACAAAAGTCATGTTTCATCATCTTCTTCACTTTATTCAAAGCTGTCAGCTTGTCCTCAACTTTTGTACTTCATACTTGGAACAACTTGTCATGAAGTTTGTTGAGCTATCTGTACTTGCAAAGATTTGTTATCATCAAAATAATGATACAATTAGTATGCAATCAAGATACTAATACTTGAAGCATAGCTTTTATGAGGAGTGTGCATGATGGAGGTCTCCTCCTCGACATCGAAGGAGGAGATGGCCTGCGAGATAGCAGTGCACGACAGTCGAGGGAGGAGTGGATCGACGGGATGGGACCAGAGGGGGTTTTGGGAGGAGGAAGGAGGAGGCCCTCTTGGCGACGATCCTCACATATCGCGACCGAGGGAAGGTGGTCGGGAGATGAGCGGAACGGGCGGCGGTGGATTTCGAAAGATATTGCTAACGATCGGGAAAGGCAGGGCACCCACAAATACTCCATTTCTTTTGCTAAGGTGATTGAGCCCTCGATTTGCTGGGGTTGAGAGAGATGGCAGTACTTCGTCGATGTGTTCTTAGACGTGAAGGAGATTACCCCGACTCCATGTGGTTGAGATGAAGCTCTGGTCAATCTCCAGATGAGATCGTCTGATATCGAAGAGGCAAACTCTAGCATCGATTAAAATAATGATCGAGGATAAATTGCCTTGATTTGAAGTGAATTGGGCCACAATGGAAGCATAAGTCAATTGCTCGTTTTAATATATCACGCGTGCAGTTCGTCAGATCTCAAGATGACCGAATCAATAATGCTCCTCTGAAGGCTGGTTGTTTTACACATATAAATAGGAGATGAATTCCACGTAATGATATATCATTCTAGGTTGAAATCTCAAGTAAACGATCATGTCAGGGGTTACAGGGAGCTTCGATTCAGGATTAAGACCACAAGTCCACGCAAATGATTTGATCTATAATGCAATTCGTATCAAATGTGAGAAGTGCTTAAAAGTGTATGAACCTTGCAATGCGAGGGAAAAAATCTGTTCTTAGATCCGAAAATGAACTGAGTTGAACAGACGTGAGGAGAAGCATGAAAAAGCGAAATTATAGATTTGCGGTGCATGGATGTGATATGCGAAAAGAAAACACAGAGCAATAGAAGATTCAGAAGGAAACAAAGAGATGAGCAGCAAGGAAAACCACAGTTTGCTGATGCAATGGTGCGGTTTAGGCGTCGGGAGACGACTCGATGTTGTTCATGTGGTCAGGTCCATTGATGTCATTTATCTTGTTGCGTGATTGGTTTAATAGCGTATTTTAATTATTGCAGTTGATTTTACCTCGAATTGAGGTGTGCACTATTACAGATAGTGGATTTTAAATGCAATGACATTGCTATTGCAATTGGTTTAGCTCGAATTATTCTTCAATGCCTCGAGTCCTTCCTCCAGTGTCGCAAACTCTTGGGTGGTTATGTCAATACCTTGATCCCTTCTTCCACTATAGTGAACTCTCAATTGATGGTGTCGGTGCTATGAATCCTTTTTTCGATGCCTCTTCTCTCTCATATCTTTGACGCCCTCATCTAATAATTATGTGATTATAAAGGCTTAATTGTGTCTGCTTACCTCAATTGATGATGAATGCAACAATTTCATCTCTAGATCAAACAATGCGGCTAATAATACATTATAAAGGATATGATAATCTTTAGCAAAATTTTCACCATAATTATCGTTATAGTTGCTAGTAATCTTTAGTAACTTCACCGATTTGATTGTAGACACGGTACAATGCATGTACATTTGGATTAATACAGTATGCATGTTACAATATTGTAAGTTAACGAGTAAAGTTCATAAATAAGTAAATGCACTTATAAGATGACGAGTTAACATCATAAAAAATGTGATTGTATTTACACATTATTTAATCAAAGGAAATACAACAATAAATTGAACTAAATGACAATATTACAAATAGTTCCATGGACATCTGCGAGTACCCACGATCCATTCACATAATGTGGGTACTTGTTAGAACCGGATACCCGTCGGAATGAAGGAGTCGGTCGTGTCTCGACAATGATGGGTCGAAGCAAGTCTTGAACACACAATTTAAAAAGAGATATTTGCATGTTGCACAAACCATTCAAAAAGAGATATTTGCAAGGTCGCATCGATCAGTTCTATGTATGTATAAACAAGGATGGATATTTATTTAAAAAAAGTTATAATTTTCAGATGGCGACTTTTAAAATTTCGATATCCAAAATATCTGGTTGAACAGATGCTTAACTCGACCCGTATATTTCACCCAAAATTCATTTGCATATTTTTTTAAAATGTTTAGGTCGTGTACCGTTACTTCTTATAAATCCATGTGAAAAAGAGGGTATCCATGAGATATCCGGTTGGAAGATTTACTATCCATGTATATTCAAAAGTATTTTTGCACCATGATCTCTACGAACTTTATCGATTACATAATAGCTCATGTATTCTTTATATTTACCTCACAACCCTTGCAAACTTACCGACTCTTACACCACAATTCTCGTGGTTAACTCTTGCAATGTTTGTTGTGCAAGAAAGAGTACATGGGTTGTGAGGTAAATACGAAGAATACGAGGGTTATTGCATAATTGGCAAAGTTTAAGGGTCGTGGTGTGAAAATCCTACTTCAAAAAGATGCAGATTGTTACATACATACATGGATATAAATGTTACAGTAATGCAGATTGTTACATACATACATAGATATAAATGTTACAGTATTCTTTTAAAATATGAATACCGATAAGGATGCATACATCGATGAGTATGAATAATGTGCACCCATATTCTTAAAAATGGATGCAAATTTGATAATAGCATAAATAAATTTATACATTCTCTTGAATAGAAATGTATTGAATGAATAGTAACATCTCAAACATATTTCCACATCTAATAGTCGTAGAGTGTGAGAGAGGAATATAAGCGGTAGAAATAACTACTTGATAAATTAGATTAAGCGTCTTGGGAGGTTGTCAACGGGTACAGTTGAGCCTGAGTCCACTAAGTTGCCAAGACTTAAATACCTCGATAATGTCTCAGATCTATATCCAAATCATTATAGATGATAACAAGGAGGGTTCCCTCTAATAGTGGAAAGAGACTCGAGACGTGAAGACACCTATACGATGAGATAAGAGAAAATTGCTATCTACAATGTGCATCCGTCACTCTTGATAAGAATAAGTGACATGCCATATCACAACATGGACGTTGTGAATATGAGTGTGAAATGTTGTAACACTCAAAACAAAGTCCCATATCTAATACTCACAAAAGCATGATAGTGAATTATAATAATGAAAGATTGTTATTTGACAACTTCATCTTATGCGTTTTAGATGGTTGTTATCGGGTCTAATCGAGTAAGGCCAACAAGTTGCAAAGACAAATGTTCGATAATAGCCTGTGTATATACTTAAGATGTTATGACACAAGCTTAAGCATTTTAGGTACTTGATAACACAAGCTTAAGCATTTTAGGTAGTCCTCAATAATAAATTGGGTCTAGACTCCTGACTTTACGATGGTATCATAGTGGATTCCCTGTAATGATGGAAATTCCACCAGAAAGAACGAGCTTCTCTACAAAAAGATATGAGGAAGATGTTACTTAAAGCAAGCAACCATCACTATTAATGAAAATAGGTGATGAACCTTATCACAACGACGATATTGTAAATATAAGTAGAAGAGATTGTAACACCATAAACATATTTGCACATCTAATATCACAAAGAGTGAGACTGTATTATAAATGGAATTGTAAATATGAGGATCACTACTTGACATCTCGATCTTAAGCAACTTGTGTAGTTGTCAGTTAGTCCGATTGAGCATGAATTCAAAAGGTTGTAATGGTCAGTTTTCTTCAGTAACGAGCCAAATCTAGACTGAGAACATTACATGCTTACAAATGATGTTATATGTATTCATATCCTCTTTACAAAAGGATACAAAAATGAATGACAAAGAAATAAAAAATATAGATAGTAATAATTCAAATATAGATATATCCTAGATAGTAATAATTCCAATATAGATATATCCATATTTGCTTACATCCCTCTTAAAAACTCATGTCCACCCTCTCCTATATAGAACTCTAGAATTGTAACAACCCGGATCCTCGGTGACTAGCGGAAACGTATCAAATGCCACGTTGGATCCGAGTGTTACTCCCAGCAACATAATATCACAAACCAATACATAATCGGCTAGTATTTTCTATCCATAAAAATATACATATCTAACACAACACTAAGATATTTCGTTCCAGTGGGCACAATGATATCCTTCCTTCAGTCCTCGCAACGAGTCTCTAATTGCAACTGAATTTATTTTCACCATGACCTGCAATAAAAATACAAGAATATATGGTATGAGCCTAACGCTCAGTATATGTCGAGATAAGGTCAAACCAACTAGCGTAGAAATCAAGTATTCACTACTCTGCTTTAAATACTTCATTCTTAACATAAATAGTCACAGCATGAGAATATACTATTTATCTTCTTTTTCAGTTATGGATAATATTCACCTAAATTGTCCATGAGCACCATTAGTAACAATTGCAATTGATCAAAAAAAGGGAGTTCATGATTTTTCATACCCATTTTCATGTAAATGTATCACAGGACAAAATTACAAATCTCGTACAAATAAATGTTTCTCATATACATAACTTCATTAGCAAAACTCACAATTATACCCTTATCATATAATTATGGAAATGAAATTCGTAATCAACAAATAACTTACTCATAATTATTATCATAAATAAGGGTATTCATATAATATAACATATAATATTTCATATGTACTCTCACATATTTACTGTATTCACATACGCTGCATATTTACTTTAATTTTCACATATACACTTAGCTTTCATGTAATTGCACAAATACACTTAACAGTTCAAATAATTACACATATACACGTGGCATTTCACATAAATGCACATATACACTTAACTTTCAAATAAGCACTTGACTTCATCATAAACACTTAGCTTATTCATCATGAATTCAGCTTATCGCATGATTTGTTGGGTGCTTTGGTGGCTTTTACTGCTGGCACAAGTGGTCACTCAATCATTACATATAACATGATGACATCAATGCTGAGTCAATGGTGGACTTTCCACTAGATTCCACTGAACCTGATACCCTCGGAAGGTGTTGCCCTTTAGGCTCTCGATAAACAGACTCTAGAGGTGGCTTCCACCTTAGGTGTAGCACTTAACTCCACTTACCGTTTAAGTACCATTATTCGTGTTAAGGAAATTTCAATTCCTTTAATACTATTTCCATTCTTTTCATACAGTAGTAATTCATGCGAACAATGCAATTCAATATCTTATTGTTTATTTTTATGACTTGATATCTTCAATAATCACCATGGAATGTGAAATATATAGAGATCTTATATTATTAATGGTTATAACTATAAGAGACATAGTGTGTACCTTTTACATAAATTTCTCAACGGTGGGTTGATCTAAGGATTTATCACAAGAATTACTGTCAAAGTATGCAAATAGCGTGATATCAAGTTAACTTTCTTACCACTTGTTGCTATGTAATTTTACAAAAGAGTAGCTTTGGATAGAGGAAAGGCAGTTGTGTCAAAAATATCAAAAATAATATATGGCGTACAACCTATAATAATATTCATATACAATTAACAATCAGAATCTATATACGTAATATTTACTAGGTTATACACAGAGAGATTAAGTGGACTTCGTTGGACTGTATATACATTTTAAATGTATATGCATGGATAAAAGTTATGGTCAGTGTTATCGATAAAAGTCATAATTAATACTCATGTTATCAGAACCTATCAGTATTGAGTAGAGAACTATTGTGGGAGAGCAAATAATCCAACACTCATGTGGTATTTAACCAATGATTAACGGAGTTTTAGTGACCACAACAAATAAGAATCATTATCCGTAAAATACATTCATTCCAATTAGTGGTTACAATTTTAGGAGACCTCCCGCATACACCAACTTATCAGAAGAGGATTGATCATAGGATTGGTTATAATATCTGAAGTTTTATTGGATAGAGAATCTAATTTATCCTAAATAGACTTACGTAAATACAAATAGTAGAAATCATAAAGAGATTACCGCCAGTAATATTGTCGATGGATTTGACTTGATTGAATTTCGTAATGCAAAAGAATAAAATCTCATTTCTTTTTCTACACAAATAGCCTACGATATTGTCCATGAATAGAAATATGGAATGAATAATATCTTATGTGCAGAAATTGAGATTGGCAAACTCTATGATTTAATACGTGACCATCAATTGTTAACCAGTCTTATCATATCTACCAATTACCTAATCATCATTATTAAAATAGTAGCATGTTTACTAAAGTCATCATCAACATGACATAAAATCCCATCAATAATCCATGCAGCCATGTTTAAACTATAATCTTCATCGTAACACGATATCGCATAGAACCTATGGGTTCGACACGTATCTCAACGTACGGAAACATGAAGACGATTTGATTACGCGGATCCAGATCGTCGCCGACCACGTTGATGTACCTCGAATCTTGTTGGATCCAAATTCAACGTCGACGGAAAGGTCGTCACCAGCACTCACTGCATGCGCCTCCGATTCCACCATATCAAATTTGATGTCGAACTGTCATCGACGGATCTGAATCCGGCATCGCCTCCTCTCCTTCTCGTACCTCCCCCCTCTCTCTCTCTTCATCCCACGCTCACTCTCTTCTCTATTCTCTCACTCATTAATTCTCTCCCTCTCTCTATATATCTCTCTTCACTGGTCCACTCTCTCTCCATTCACTCGTTCTCTCTTTCTCTATATTAAGGAATGAGAAATAGTCACATTCTAAAAATGGATATCATGCACATGAAATAAAGGTGTTGAATTGGCCTCATAACCGCCCATCTCTCTCTTTTATTACTTTATTCATTTTTTATTTCTAATTTTTGAGTCGTTACAAGAATCCCGCTACTATGGTCCATCGTGACAATCGTGTCACACTTCGTAAACAACATCTTATTCATTCCAACTATCTCTCTCTCTAAGCTCACTTGAGCTCACACATCCAAAAATATAAGTATATTCATCATACAATCCCTAAACAACATTTTATTTGAACACTCGTGCAATGGCATAATAAGTGGATTCTTAATGAAATTATGTAACAAAACAATTATATCATATCGATCTAATGTCTGAACAAACATACCCATAGAGAGGGAGTGACGATGAAAATAGGGTGACTTTCAAGAATGATAAATGCATTCATGCAATAATATATATAATAATCAACCAATCATTTACCTAATATATAACTAGTTTCTGTTTACCCATCGGAATGAATCGAGTACTTGTTGGAATCGGATACCGTTGAATATGTCGGGGTCAACTCATGATCTATTAACAATAGCTCGAATAGGGTTTTAATCAAATGAGTTGTGTACCCGTCTCATGAACACCCCACATTATTTATATGTACTATAGATTTCACCCCATCTGTAATTTTCAACTATCAAATTAACAAAAGTGTGGTTTAAGCGAGATAACGAAATGGGTTATACGATGTAATGAGATAGGGGAGCGAGACTTGGAAGTCAAGAATGAGCGAGAACATTATGGAAAAGGAAAGAGAAAGACTATGAAAGTATGGGAGAGATAGCCAAATCTCTACTTGAGAAGGGGAAATGGGCCCAGTCTCAATTTTGGCCATTCAAATACGATAAGGCATTGTTTGGATGTGGTATGATATCTTAGCACTAAAAGTTGTTGAGCTTTTGAAGAGGGTCTAAAAAATCACGAGCAACAATGTTATAAGTTTATAGATGTAGTGTTTAGAAAGATTGTTTTTGCAATTCAAAGAGGACCGCGACGTAGCTTGTTACCCGTTTGTTTCCTATTTCGATGATATGAATACTACTTTCAGAATGCAATTTATTTAGTATGGCATCCATTTATCTCATGATAAGGGGATTTTAGGTCATGGTAAACTATTTTGAGATAAGTAACTATATCATTCGTTTTTATATCTATACACATTCTTGGATCTTTTTTACAATTGTGACCCTCTTAAATTCAACAGTATATATTATACCCTCCTTTTTTTTTGCAATGTCAATTGTTCCGCTAACTTCTTGGGCAACTAACAATTGTGATTCTCGAGTTAGTTTTGTCGTTTGTGAGATAAGCAAACCAAAATCTATACAAACCAAAGCTTAATTTACTAAACTTTTCTTACTGTTGTGTCCCTAAACTTTTTTAAAAAAAATATATTTTTTTCTTTCCAATTACACATGTACTATTGAAAGCATCTGTTTGGGAAGAGAATGGGCGGAAACTAACTTGAAAGGTACAATTGTTAATTTTCCAAGAATATAAGGACACATCTGATGTTAAAAAAATGAGAAATATAACTGATATTACAGAATCTATGAGGGACACAACTGTAAAAAACTTATATTATTTATGTTTGATTTTTTATTATCCTTAAAAGGAAATGAGATCAAATGGTAGCGGGGCCCGCCAAGCACGTCAACAACCCTTGCTTTCGGTGGAGTCGAAGGTTGAGAAAAGAACCCTTCAGTGGACCACGTGCGTCACACCTGATCGCCGTACCATATGCAATTACTCTATGACCATTAATTACCATATTTTATTATTGGATAAATTTGGAGGATAAAAAAACGTCTCAAAATTTGCTTGAGGACCATACTAATGTTTTTGACAAATTGGGGACTGAAAGTTCAATAAGTGACAAATGATTAATTATATTTTGTCATTTATATCTTTCATCTTGTCACCGAAGGCTCCAAGGCAGGTCATATATATTATTATTATAATAGTGTGAACAGTACATAAAGACGCCATTTATAAAAAATCATGGATTACATAATCATACTTATAAGTTAATTTTATCATTCATCAAAAAAATATCATATCTATAATAATAATAATAACACTACCAAAGACACGTAGTTAACCAGCTACCATTTATTATAAGGGTAAAGCTGGGCTCAGGGGTTCTTTTGTATTTTTTAGCGGTATTTTCTAATAACACTTGTGTTCTTTTGTATTTTTTAGCGGTATTTTCTAATAACACTTGTGCGGATTTAGATTCCTCAATACCCTATTATTATATTAGCCTGTAATTTAATACTTTTATTTTTGAATTTATTTTATTTTGTTTATAATTATTTTTTCACACTGCATAGTCTATGGGTAAAATTCAATAAGTGCTCAACTTTTTTTTGTATGCATCAATTTAAACTCCACAATTCTCTGTCACTGCTTTATGATCCTTAAGGTGATAGTTTTCACACACAAAAAAATAAGCTCTTCAAATAAGTTATAGTAGAGGCACTCTATAACACTCATACCTTCAAATATAGTCCCACATCTAAAATTCACAAAGTTCGAGAGTGGGTTATAAGTGATGGGGATTACTACTTGATAACTTGTGCTTAAGCATTTTGAGTGGTTGTCAACGGATCCATTTGAGCCCGAACCCAACAAGTTATCAGGGCCAGTCATAGTCACATGATGAATTCAAGATTCATCTCTTTTTTTTCATTTCACAAAATACATGTAAATAATAATTGAATTTGGAATTTCGGTGAAATTTCGTTTCGACATGCTATCGATACGATACACGATATCAAAATTTAAAACCTTGCAAAGTATGCATTCATACATACAATCCTAATTCCATTTTGCATAGTGCCTAAACTACTACTCTTTCTAGGGCCTCTTTTGAAGTGGAATCAATGAATGAACGAGGGATTTTAAATAGTGAAGATTTATCTATAGTTTTACATTTAATCGATGAAAATTTTGTTTTAAGCATCATGATTAAGAAGTATTAGAATGAGATTATACGAAGGAATCTTAATTTTTTAAATCTAAACTCTAGATTGGTCTAAGATAAATCTGAATTGAGGTAAAGAATCCATGTAGCTGACCATACTTAATGTGGTTATTGTTGATCTAAATTTGGATGCCTCATGGAGTAAGCAATTTTCATTTCCTATGATAAAAAACGCATGTTTGGACCTTTTTTTAAAGGTATTTAATCAAAATGTTCTTATTAATCGCTATATTTACAATGAAAAATATTAAAAACTCAGTATTTTATATATTTGATAATTATGTAAATCATACAAATTGGTTTTTAACTGCTTCCCTTCTTATCTTCCACAATATCAATTATACACTTCTCTTTTTTGTAAATATCAGTTGTACCACGGATTTTTTTACAAAATTCACAGTCCTTTCCTTCTGTTAGGGTTTGTTCGATTCTGGAATAAGCATGAATAAATGTGATGAATATGTTGAAATAAAGCACTATTCATGTTGAGTTGGAAGGATGGGAATATGATGGAATAAGGACATGTAAGGTGAAATAAGGGGGAGGAGAGGGAGATAGCCGTACGAGGAAGGAGAGAGAGGGGAGGGGAATAACGCCCTTATTCTCGGGCTATACCCCAAACGAACACACCCTTGAGGTAAAAATATGACATAACTAATATTACTTATCTACAAAGGGTAAATTGTAAATTTTGTATGAAGAAAGAGGCACAACTGAGATTAAAAAAGTTAAGGGCATAAATGATATTGCAGAAGTTAAAAATGGTAGAAGTGATAAAAAAACTAACGTATACACACAGTCAATGCCTTAAATGGGGGCATTCTAATTTCAAACATTTAGCTAATTTATTCATACATCAGTTATACAAATAATTCCAAATGTCCGGGACATTTTCTAAAAATAACAACTGTAATATTTTTTCTTTGTTTCGAATTGAAGAAGCAGAGAAGAGTTGCTCCCCACGTTGCTGGATAATTATCTTGTGGCGCGATACACCACACAAGGACCGCCGATAATTTTAATTAACCCCCTGATTCAACAACAATTGGGGTGGGGTGGGGGGGTGGCAACACGCGAGTGTGTGCGACGACTGTGAGGTGATTGCATAGGGCATGCACCATGCGAGACACCGAGCGGCGCCGCATGGTGGTTGTGCATCGCGACGACGTGGTCAGAACTTTGTTCCATGGCATGGCGGTCATGTGATGGGCGCGGATCGTCTGCTGCAAGTGATTTGCAGCAGACTCTGCTGTAACGCGGGGATGAGCACCACGCTGGGATAGGCAGGAGGGACAGCTGCCGGAGCCGACCTCGAAGGCGGCAACAGTGATTTGCGTTCTTTTGATCAGTGGAGTTGTATAAGCTTCTAACCAGGTTCCCAACATGATCTGCTTTTTCACATGGATTTTTTGGATTGGGTATGGTCATGCTATATCGGGTACCTAACACAATATTTTTTTTAAAAAAAAGTATCCAAAAATTTAGATTCAAATTGCATGAGTCAAGTTAGATACATAATGACCCAGATATTATAGACCCCTCTAATTTATATTAACAAATTAAAAAGTGCTGGACAAATCACTAATGGTCGATTAGGCTACAAAGTAGTTCATTGTTCATTTATCATTACACTTAAAACTAGAAATCAATAGAGGGATTACATTGAAATAGGAGACAAGCGGGCAACAAGTTGCACCACTAGTCCTTTTTAAATCGCAAAACCAATGCTTTTGAACATCCTAATACAGTATTGTAAGTGAAAGTCAATTAATTAGCATCAACTGACATCCTAATATATAGATGGGAATTCTTAGTTTTAAGCATGGGGAGGTTGGAAATGGATCATCTGTTGTAGCCTGTAGAGATGATTGCAACAGAGATGTAGTAATTCTCCCTATTTTTTTGTATTAGATTTAATCTTAAGTTAACTCTCTACATATCCTCCAAATTTCATTCAAATCCGACCTTAATTGTTATTTTATCTTAATGGTCAAACATTCAGATCTTTTTTAATCGAATTTAAGTTGCTTAGATCATGACAGAATGCTTGACCATTAGGATAAAATAACAATTAAGCTCGGATTTGGGTGAAATTTAGAGATATGTAGAGAATTAATCTAAGATTAAATCTTTAAGGTTAGATTTTGAAATCAAAATCACAAAAATTTTAGGGAAGATTACCGTATTTCTCCGCTGCAACCCTCTTTATAGCATAGGATTCGTTTCCGAGGAGGTTGGGGGTGGGAAGTAGTATCATATTTTTTATAAACTTTCGTTGAACTTATATATGAGTTCCTTTAAAGCTCCAGTGACAAAAAGTAGAAATGGAGGTTAGAGGGCCATACGTGCGCGTGCTTTTCTCTGCTTCGATTTCGAGAGAGTCGATTCAGATCTCTAGCTGGATGGATTTTCGAGAGAATCGATTCAGATCTCTAGCTGGATGTATTCAATTCACATACAGAGTCTTGATACTTATTTCATCGCTTGCTTTTAGGGATAATTTACACCCATAACCCTGAGTAATTCCTCAATATCATTCATAACCCTGCATAATCGTGAATTACATGGGAAACCCCGAGTAATGTTTAACTCTTACACGGTATAACCCTGTGTTATGTTCAGTTTGGTATATCCGTTAAATGTGACGGTTTCGGGTAAAAGACAAATATGCCCTTTATGTTGAATTTTATTTGTAAAGCATGCCATTATTCCCCTCTTACTCCCCTACAAGTCGGCGACGACCACCCAGCCTCGCCCTTCCGGTCGAAGCTTCAGCCACCCCGATGCCTGCACCCACGAACTCCCCAGCACCAGCACCGAGCTTGATCCCCTCTCCCTGCCTGCACCTCCGTCATGTGTGAGGACACCGTGTGAGCACCGAGCTTGATTCCCCTTTGAGAGACACCAGGCGGAGGCGTGCTTCTCACCACCACGTGTGAGGACGTTTTTTGCACAATGGTGGTCGCTAGAGACAGAGCGTTGGAGAAGATGGACAGTGAGGAAAAGAAAGCTCGTCGGTATCCCTCCTTCGAACCTCCAGCGAATCCCGAAGATGGTCGTAGCACCTCCCGGCGCAAGCCCGTCGCCCCCCATCTGCCCTGCCGCGTGCGTTCCGTCCCCAAGCCCCAATCGTGCACCCACCCCTCTCCCTGCCTGCGCCTCCGCCATGTCGTCGCAACGCGCCCCAATCGTGCACCTACCCCCTCCCTGCTTGCAAGTCCAGGTCGGGACGCAACCCCCTCTACCCGCGCGCATCTGCCCACACCCACCCCTCCCGGTCGTGTCGTAGCAACACCCCGACGCAAGCCCGCACCCCCCTCACCCCCGCCGCCCCCATCCCCACTACCCAGTTGCGCGTGTTCCGCCCGCAAGCCCCAGGTCGTGCACTCACCGCCCTCCCCGCCCGCGCCTCCGCCATGTCGCCGCAACGCATCTGCATGCAAGTCCAGGTCAGGGCGTAGCCCCCTTCTCCCCGCACACCCCCCGCCCACAACCAGCACCCTGCCGGCTTCCACCATCACCTGCTGCACGAACACCCCCCCCCCCCCCCCCCTCCTCCCCGCCGTTAGCCTCCCGCACGACAACCCAAAACCCAACCCCCTGCCTTCCCCGCCAGCTTCCACCACCACCTCCTGCACGAGGCCCCCCTCCCCGCACCAACCTGCAATGAAAGTACTCCACCGCTTATTTTTTATTATTTCATAACCATTGGATTGAGGGTGAGTTAGATTAACTCATTCATATAGTTGGGTTAACATATTAAACTAACGGAGGGTTATGGGCGTGAGACGGAGTAACTATCCAAGGTTTCCCATGTAATTCGTGATTATATAGTGTTATGAATGTTATTGCGAAATTACTCAGGATTATGGGTGTAATTATCCCTTGCTTTTAATGTGTCAAATAAACTTGGGGGTTTGATTAGTTTGAAATCCGAACGTTGGGGTTCTGATTGAGACGTTTCGAATTCTGATCATTTTGCTTTGGGGAATCCATCGATTGGAGACATCATCTCACCCAAAGCATAGGTTTTGGGTTGGACGATTATATTTGAAAAGTTTTTTATGGGTGATTCAGTGAATTCTAACCTTGATCTATTTGTATTCTATTTTATACTCTAGGTTTATTCTTCACACATTATAATCGTGGTCCTTGTATTTTTAGTACTTTACTTATTTTTTTTAAAAAAAAGTCAAAACTTGTTTTTTTTAGATTTTAGAGCTCAAATCTCGGAATTTTCAACAAAATTATCATGGTATTAAAGTATTAACAAAAGTTAATGCAATTTTGTTGTAATTCTCTAATGTATTATACAATTATTAAAAAAATCATTTGTTTTTAATGATTTTTTATTTATTAAAATAGTCGTACGTAGAATATTTAAAACTAAATCTTATGTGAGTATTATATACGATGTAGTATAGAGAAAATCTTTTTTGAGTTTTGTTGAGAAACGCTCTATCCAGAAATCCTAGGGGTATATTAGTCATCTCATGTACAATTATATTGTAATCTTAGGCCTATCTATCCATATAAAGAGCCCTAGGGATTCCTTTCTCAATAAGAGAAAGAAGTATTTTTCTCTACTTGTTATCAGAGCCCGCCTCCCCCCCCTCACCTGCCGCCACACCACCCCCCACCCCGCCGCCAATCCCCCCTTTACCGACACCTCCCTGCATCGACTTCGGGAAGCCCCCTCCCCCGGTCGGAGCACCTCGAACCCCCGTAAAAGCCCCCTCCCTCCTGTCGCGCCTCCCCACGCACCAACCGCAAAGCCCCCCCCCCCCCCCCCGCAAGCCCTGCCACGACCCCACAAAGCACCCCCCCAGTCCCGTGGAGCCCCCCGGCGCCTCCCCACCCAAGCCCCTCCAATCGACCCTCGCGGAGCCCCCCCTCATGCCTCCCCGCCCGCAAGCCCCGCCGTCGACCCCGTAGAGCGCCCCCCTGCCCCACGCCTTCCGCACCTGCTCCACCCCCCGACCCTTTTTACCCGTAGAGCCCCTACTCCCCTGCGGCTCCCTCCCTGTGGAGCCCTATACGGGGATCCTCCCCTCCCCCCCCCCCCCCTCCACGTGCCAGACGCCTTCCCCTCCGACTCCCGCCTCCAGGCAGCACATACCCCACAGTTCTTAAGGGTCCAGTCTTCACCAGCTCTTCGGCATCGACTCCAGCAGAGCCTCCTTGCGGCTCCCGTCTTCTCCAGCCCCTCTCCTGGTGTTCATGCATGTTGTTATTCATTCTCTGTCTAACATGATTTAGGAAAGGGTTGTTATTTCCTACCTTATTTTTAATACAACAGGTTTGATTTCCTCTGACACCATGTCACAATCAGATGTGACATCGAGATATGATGGAGGGAGCACCCGACTCCCCTCATTTGGGTCGATCCCTAAATTGGATAACACCAACTACCCCAAGTGGTCCCGCATGTTCCTCATGATCGTACGAGGATACGATAAGGAACACATTCTCTTGGAGTCAGAACCTGTTGAGAAGACAGGCAAAAATGCAACTTGGGACAAAGATGACGGAATGTTCAGTGTTATTGATCGGATTGCTGATGAACTTGTTTATTACAACACTGCCCATGATATGTGGACCTCCCTTCAAGCCACATATGGTCAAGATAAGAATTCAACCAGGATGTATCAGATGTACCTTGACATGCTCAACATGAAGCAAGCAAGACGCTACCTACCTGAATATTTCTCTCTCTTAAAATCTCTTTTTGAGCGATATAATGCTTGTATTTCAGGCTGCACATGTCCAACTCAAAAACAACATCGCCAGCAGATCTAGTCCTTGTATTTCTTGCCGGACTCGATTCTGGCTACTCGGTTGTTCATGATCTCCCTGCTTCAGATTAATAAATTCTTGCTCCTTAATCAACTGCAAGTGCATCAGAATATACTGCTCTCGGAAGAGTTTAACAAACTCATCCCACATAATAATCTCTCCTTTTTCAAATTTCCGCGACTGACAACTGGTCCACCAGTCCTTAGCAGGGCCTTTCAGCTGATGAGTAGCAAAAGATACCTTGCTATGGTCCGGACATCTGATTGCATCAAATAATTTTTCTATCTCCTCCAGCCATCGATCTGCTACCTCAGCATCCACTACACCTTCAAAGCTAGGCAGGTTCACCTTTAAGAATCTCTCAAAGGTGACTTCATCCCGGCGCTCCTCACGAAGTCGCCTTTCCCTATCAAGACGCCTCTCACGACGTCTCTGATCCATGTCCTTGCTCTGGTGGTGATCAGCTTGATCACGAATCAACTGGGAGAGCTCATCGACCGTCTTCATCAATTTGGCATTCTGGGCTGCCAAATCCATGGAGCGACGACTCCTCTTACAATTTGAGACGGTCAACATCTACAATAAACAACGATCCTTTAGTCAATTACCTCAAACCTTAACTATGAATACAATAGATCATCCTAAAATTGGATAATATTCCTCTAATCCTACATTTGACTCTGATACCACGTTGTCACGTCCCGGACCTCGAAACATGGGATAAATTGCGGAAGCATCCCATAGTAATGAAATTTTTTCGAGTCCAGGATCGAAACAAAACTCAATATTCCATAAATAATATTCAGAGTGCCAAACATGATGGAAGAATAAAGGAACATGACCAATAAATAAAGACTCGTCTAGTCTGAGCTACATAATAAAATTAAATGACTCTATCCGTACAATGACTTAAGAGGATAGAAAAGATCAAAGACTCTTCAATCCAACCAACGGCCAACCCTCTTGCTTTCCTCTAAGCTGCAAGGTTAAAAATCGATATTAGTCAAATGAATTTGACTAAGTATGCATCAATAATTTATGAGACATGCCATCATAACCATATACAATTGAGTAGAAAAAAAATAATACAATGACAATTCCATATGATAAGGAAATAAATAAATGATGAACTATAATAAGACTTTTTCAACTATGTCAATAATCATGGGATAACAATGACAATTCAATAAATCTCTTTAAATATCACAATTTTTGTGATCATAATATCAAAATCTATATCAACTATAAATCAATACCATCTGCCGACACCGGGCAGCCCGAGCTTGGATAAAAGCCACCCCGTTCCCTTAAATCAAAATTTTAAAACTAAAAGAAATATCAATACGAGGTCTCCTATCCAAACCCCAATGCAATGGACATCAGTATTGAGTCAACCGTTGTAGCGGAAAATTGTTTGGAAGTAGTGTAGGATTACCCGCCTACAACGGTCAATTGACGGAATTAACCGTCCGCGCGGCACCCGACCAGGTCAAAGCCTCTAATGGGCCAACAATGAACAATGTCTACTCCCTCACAATGATGGTGTCAAAAACAATAATTATTTTTCAATAAAAATATTTGGATAAACAAAATTGCATATTAAACTATATATCAAAAGACAATAATGTAACAATCTCTTTATCATTTAATAATGAATCCATAGACAAGCATTATGACAACATATCAAATTAGCATCTGACTATCTAGAGTTCTACTAAGGAAATATAATCAAAGAATTTTAAGAGACTAAATAAGAGCAACAATCAATAATTGGTAAAATCTAATGTAGGGTATAAATAACAATGGTATGTGACATAAGTTAATGTACATACCTCGATAAGAAATCAATACATATGATTTTCTAGAGTTTCCAATCCACGATGATCAGTTAACACCTAAACAAAAGAGATATATTTTAATGTCCTACGCAAGTCATAATACGTCATAACCCATGATATGAAAAATCCGACCCTTGAGAGTTTTTTTTACAATCACCTAGTTATTAGTAGTATTTTTTCAATAAGTTTTATTTGTAGGTAATATATGTTTCTATCTTACTGTTTATACCATTAATTTTGTTAGATTGACAGATATTCACGTAATTCAATTCTACTATTATACTTCTCTTAAATATGATCTACGCTCAGACTAATGAAGAAGAAACCACCTTAATTATATATAAACTATAGTATGGGCTGAAATGTATTATATGTTATCAAGGTTCTAATCCTTCGCATCACAACCAAATAATTAACGGATACTTCGAATTTAATTAATCCATAGACGGAAAAATACTAACCCATATTATTTTTTAATTATCTGATTTCCGCATGATGAAAATAGAACCATTTTTTTTTCTATGATCTTCATTATACAAGGGGACCTCGACTCTAAAAGAAATCATTGTTCTTAATGATAAAATACCGGAAACGACGATGAATTTATAAACGACAATGACTTAAGATGGATAAGATTAAGAGTTTACCTTGTCATTTGAGCGTCAACTCTCGATGTCGGACTTTAAATCACCACCCGACTCACGACAACCCCCAATGATGCAATAAATAATTTTGATCACGACAAAGCAGGGGCCTGATCACGGCAACGATCGAATGCCTCCAAGAAGGGAGAACTCTCTCTCTTCTCTTCTCTCTGTATCGTGAGAGGTTCTTGTCGATGGAAAGGTTTGATGTTCTGTCTCTTTTTTTTTAATCTTAGATGGTTTTATATGGCAGAAGAACAAAAGATCACTGGACTTCCTTCATCACGCATGCCCCTTCTGCGAGAGATATAAGGATTCCCTCCCTCCAAACCGTTACAACCAATCCGCATCGTTTTGGATATATGCTTAATATTAAAAAAAACTCAACTTTCGATTCAATTGAACAACAAGGTTGTTATGAATCATCAGTTTTTTTTAATCCTTTCTTTGAACGACCATTCTATCTCCATTATTTGTTTATTATTTTTTTGTTAGCTTAATTATATAAAGTATACCCCTTAGTAATCCTTGTATTTATTTCCTACATTTAAATTTTATTTTTTGCATAAAACCTCCTTAAAAAAGATATTACAACTCTACCCCTTAAAAGGAATTTCATCCTCGAAATTCTAAAGACATACCTATCAAATCAGGATATTTTTCTCGAACTTCATCTTCAAGTTCCCATGTAGCTTCTCTATCTGAATGGTTGTGCCAAGCAACTTTCACCATCTTAATAATCTTCCTTCGTAATTGGTGTTCTTGACGATCAACAATGTGTGAAGGGTGTTCTTCATACGATAAGTTTTTGCGAACCTCGACAGAATCATAATGAATATGATGAGATGGATCATGAATATATTTTCGCAACATGGAGACATGGAAAACATTATGAATATGTGAATACTGAGGTGGTAATGCAATGCGGTAGGCCACTTCTCCTACCCTATCCAACACCTCAAAAGGACCAATATATCTTGGACTAAGCTTTCCCTTTCGTCCAAATCTCTAAACACCACGGGTCGGAGAAATCTTGAGAAACACATGATCACCAACTGCAAATTCTAGTTCTCTGCGACGGTTATATGCATAGCTCTTTTGTCTACTTTGAGCAATTAAGAGCCTCTTCTTAATCAGATCGATCTTATCAGTACACTTCTGCACAAGTTCCCGGTCCGAGCAATCTTCTTTCACCTACTCGATCCAGCAAAGAGGGGATCTACAAGGCCTCCCATAGAGGGCTTCATATGGAGCCATTCCGATACTAGCTTGATAACTGTTGTTATAAGCAAATTCAATAAGTGGAAGATTCTCATCCCAACTTCGAGCATAATCCAAAGAACATGCTCTAAGCATATCCTCGAGAACCTGAATAGTTCTTTCAGATTGACCATCTGTCTGAGGATGAAATGCAGTACTCAACTTCAGCTTTGTACCGAAAGCCTCCTGAAGTTTTTTCCAAAATCTCCCGGTAAATCTTGGATCTCGATCAGAGACAATAGAGACAGGTATACCATGAAGCTTCCCAATATTATTCATGTATAAATTTGTTAAGCTCGCAACTGACTCCTTTTTCTTCATTGGCAAGAAGTTGGCAGATTTCGTCAATCTATCCACTATTACCCAAATAGCATCATAATGAGATGCATTGGTCTTCGGAAGACCCATCACAAAGTCCATGGTGATATGTTTCCATTTCCATTCCGGAACTTCCAACTGCTCCAATAGTCCAGCTGGTCTTTGATGTTCAGCTTTGATTTGCTGACACACCAAACAACGAGAAATGTATTCTGCAATTTCCTTCTTCATATTTTTCCACCAAAAATTCCGTTGGAGATCCTTGTACATCTTTGTACTTCCTGGATGCACAGTGAATTTAGAGCGATGAGCTTCATCCAGAATCTCTTGCTTCAACTCTGCCTGCGAAGGAATCCATAAGCGATTCCTGAATCTGATGCCGTCGTCTGGAGCAATGAAAAATTCTGAATCTCCCCCTTGACTTTTCTCAGCCAGAACATGATACTTAGGATCTTCTTTTTGAGCTCTCAATATTTTCTCTACTATCACCGAATGTATCTGGATGCTAGATAAGATAATCTTGTCTCCTTCCTTAAAAGGATTCCAAGAGACCAATTTGTCAATCAACCTCCACTTTTTGATCATCAAGCTAGCCGACAAGGCATAGTCCTTTCGGCTCAAAGCATCAGTCACAGCATTCGCTTTACCTGGATGGTAAGCAATAGAAAAATCATAGTCCTTCAGAAATTCCATCCTTCTCCTTTGACGCATATTCAGATCTTTTTGAGAAAAGATGTATTTGAGGCTTTTATGATCAGTGAAGACCTCATTTTCTCACCATAAAGATAGTGATACAGATTTTCAATGCAAACACCACATCGACAAGTTCTAGATCATGTGTAGGATAATTCCTTTCATGAATCTTTAGCTGCCTTGAAGCATAAGCTACAACGTTTTCATTCTACATCAACACACAATCCAAACCATTCAAGCATGCATCAGTATAGATGACAAAACCTCCACAACCAGAAGGTAAAGTGAAGACAGGAGCAGTGGTCAACTTCTCTTCAATTCTTGGAAGCTACGCTCACATGCAGAAGACCATTCAAACTTTGTTCCTTTTCCAGTCAAATCGGTCAGAGGGAGTGAAATCTTCGAGAAATCACGAATGAATCTACGATAGTATCCTACTAAACCAAGAAAACTTCTAATTTCTGTCACGCTCTGTGGCTGCTTCCATTCAGCGACTGCCTCAACCTTGGCTGGATCTACAGAAATCCCATCCTTGGAAATAATGTGCCCAAGGAACATGATCTTTTCCAACCAGAATTCGCACTTAGAGAATTTAGCATAAAGTTGGTTCTATCTCAGAGTCTCCAATATGATTCTCAAGTGCTCTTCATGTTGCTCAACACTCTGAGAGTAAACAAGAATATCATCAACAAAAACAATGACGAAGTGATCCAAGAATGGTCGAAAGACCCGATTCATGAGATCCATAAAAGCGGCAGGAGCATTAGTCAATCCGAATGGCATCACACAAAACTCGTAATGCCCATAACGTGTTCGGAAAGCGGTCCTCGAGATATCTTCCTCTCGAATCCTCAATTGATGATAGCCGGATCGTAAATCAATCTTCGAGAAGACCTTTGCTGATTAGAGGTGATCAAATAAATCATCTATCCGTGGTAACAGATATTTATTCTTGACAGCCACCTGATTCAGGAGTCGATAATCAATACATAAGGAAGTGATCCATCTTTCTTTCTAACAAATAAAACAAGTGCACCCCATGGTGACACACTGGGCCTGATAAATCTCAAGTCAAGCAACTCTTCAAGTTGCTTCTTTAATTCCACTAGTACGGCAGGAGCCATGCGATATGGTGCCTTGGATATTGGTACAGTTCCAGGGACCAACTCAATAGTGAAATCAATCTCTCGCTGAGGTGGGGGTCCAGGCAATTCTTCTGGGAAAATATCAGGAAACTCCTGAACGACATCGATATCAGATAAAGATACGGTTGATGGCTCAACCCTAATAATGCTGGCAAGATAGGCTTTTCGCCCTTTCAAGATCATGCGACGTGCCTTCATGGCAGAAATAATGCACCGCTCAGAGACGACACCATGTCCTTTAATAACGATTCCAGGGAACTGATGGCTTGCGACGATCACCATTTTCTTACAGCAATCAATAATACAATGATATCGGGAAAGCCAATCCATCTCAAGGATGATGTCAAAGTCTGTCATCTTCATGACAATAAGGTCACTCAGAAGCTCGTAATCTTCACATATCAATGGAGCATATTGTATAAACTCTACTGCTTTTACATTTCCCCCTGTAGGCGTGGTAATAATTTAATCAATATCTAGAAGCTTTGGCTTGACATCCATGCTTTTTACTAGAGCCTCAGAAATAAAGCTATGCGTGGCACCAGTATTAAAAAGAATCTTTGCATGAGCATTATCAATAAGAAGAGTACCTTCGATGACCTTGTCATCCTTAGCAGCATCAACTCCGGTGGTGAGAGCATATACTAGTGCAGGAACCTTTGACCTTTGATCTTGTCCTTGAGTTGCGGGTTGCTTCCTAGGCTTCGGACAATCACAAACAAAGTGTCCTTTCTCTCCACAGTTCAGACACTGGCCATTCTTGAGATAACATTCTCCAGGATGGAAATAGTGACAGAAAGAGCATTCAGGAAATCTACTATTTTTCCCCGGCTTGGAGGCTTGCTTCTGCTTCTGAGAGTTTTTGAGTGGTTTGTTCTTCCCGAATCGATCCTTCCAATCATTTCGCGGCTTCTCCTCCTTTCTTCGCAAGAAATCTCTCTCCATGGTTCTGGCGCTGGCTAGAGCATCCTCCATAGTCTTCGGCATGCTGGAAAGAACCTTCGATCTTAAAGCAGGGTGAAGTCCCTCAATGAATTTCTGAGTCATCCGATACTCATTTGGACATAAGTGTGGAGCATACTTCAGTAAACGATGTAACTTGTAACATCCGGGTTTCTACAAACCCGAACTCGACCCGAATAAGATCCGATTAATCCATTAAAGTTATCTGGCGACATTATACAACCTAAAACGATCAATTGATCGTGAATCAAAAGTTGTGCGCGTGAAATCGACCGAAAATCGGTCGCATCGTAATGCGAGCCGTGAAAAAGCCGCGACGCAAACTCGAAAACCGTAAAACAAATCGAGACCGTCATTAGATCTGATTCGACGAAACAAGACCAACGGAATCGACCGTTCGTCAATCGGAGGTCGTTTGATATTTTAAATTCACAAAATTTAAACCCAAACCAAAAATCGTATCCGAAAACTTCGGGTATTCAAAACCCGATCGCAAGTATATGAATATTATACTCATATTGACCGTCACTCTGAGACGATCAATTCAAGATACGGTGCATCGAAATCCGACATCTGAGTCGTAAATACGGAAGACTTTAATATCTTGAGTAAAGAAATAAAATGAAAAAAAATCTAAATCAAATAAACTGTAATAGCAGACTTTGTAAATATATATATAAACTAAAATTTCTGCTACTGTTTGTAAGTAAGACATAAATAGTGCTTGCTGACATCAGCCACTGATGTCATAGAGATAAAACAAAAGGGGACATGTGGCTTTCTTAAGCTCTCAACGTGGGGACCTCTCTCTCTCTCTCTCTTTTCCTATAAATTCCAGCCGAAACATGTGTCCCTCTTTTCTATTTTACTTCCCATCTTTCCCAAATCCCTCCCAAGTCTCCACCGAGAAGAAGAGATCCCCTGCAAAAGCTGGAGCCATTTGTTTACAGCCGTTAGCAGCAATTGCTGTTGACTTCCACCAAGCTACTGCTCCAAAGTAGCCTCTACATCAGCCTATTTTGTTGTCCAGTTCCAGCAGTTGAAAGATCCCTCGTTGGAGCTTCTAATTGCCAATTCCTGGACAAGCATGGACTGCAGCATGCATGCCCAGAAATTCCCTAAGACTTTGAGATTCTAAGGTACAAATCCTAAGCCTCCTCATTGCTGCCATGCATGGTATCCAAACCACTATAAATTCCCAAAAGTTATACCTTTCTTAAAGAAAAAAATGAAGGGTTGAATTTAATTTCTGCTGTAAGTCCTGCTTATAGTTTTTGTATAAGAAATATATTAAATTTCAAATTCTGGATTCTGTGATATAAAACAGATAGTTTATCCCTGACTATTTCAAGTTTTAAGATGATACTTCTCTTACATTAATTGATATAAAACATATGGTTTAGAAGAAATCAGCCCTTACTACAAACCCATATGCATGTCCCTAATAAAATTTTTTTTATGATGCCTATAAACCTGGAACATCCACTTGGGTCGCTTTTCTTGAAACTCTGCATTTTAGAAGGGATTTTGTTAAAATATGAATACATTATATTGTTTATTCATATTTTTATACATTTGAAGATTTTGAAATTTTCATTGACATTCGAAATATGGTCATAAACCAAAATTTATCTTTTTAATAGTATATCAGAGTTAACAGATTATCCTAATCTGACTTTTCCTGTAGTAACTTGCATTGTGATCGTACTATTTAGCTTATGTTCCAGGAGCCTTCAAAATTTAATTGGCATAGTTCATGTCTCTTTTCTTATCGATAAACCCATAAGGGTTTCTGAACTTTGGAAGTGGTTTAGTTGGCTGGAAATTCTTGAAACATCCTATCTATTATTTGCTTACTTAATAGCAAAATACTTCCTCCACCAAAATTTGACATATTCCTTGCTTTACTACCCCCCTTAATAATTCTACTAGTATTGCTTCACTTCAGTTATTGTGCCTAACCTCATACTGTAATTATCTACTCTTCTTTCAAATTACTTGGTCTTGGTAATTTGATTAAGTTAACCTTGAACATTGTTTATCCATTGGAAGCAACAACTTTAGTTATGTATTAGAGCATATAATTCGGAGAACAATAATTCCAGTATACAAAAACTCCAATTACAGCTGTTATTACTGATATGTGTCTACATCGGATATTCTCATTGCTTGTAGGGAAGTATTATAATGACAACTCATATGAGTGTGAAAGGTAGCATCACATGCCAAGATCTGTAACAAGCATGGCAACAACAGACAAGTTCGACTTTCGTTTTAGCAGTGTTGAGTCTAACTATTCTTGATTTGTTTCGAGCATCCCTAGGTAAGTTGTCCATTGAATTGGGAGCCAACTTGACATAGAAATACATATCCATCTAGACTTTGCGGATATGAACAACAATAAAGTCTTACTTGTATCCCAGTTAGCATCAATATGACATATTACCCTTGGCAGGCTCTTTGATTTTCACACATGCCCTTGTGTCTCCTCTAAATATTCATTATCCGATATATCTAATTATTCCCATTTGAATAAAGAAATCTCTCATTCCTGTTGGATCTTTCCATTCATTATTTAGTTTACACTTCAATCAGATTTGATGAAAAGCAGTTACTAGACACATCTTATTTAATTTGCTACTGACCAATAATCACAGTATTTATAAGTGGTCTCTGCCCTTATTAATCGACATGATTTCATGGGATTATAAATTGAATCGATAATCAAGAGCATCCATATGATTGTGAATCAATGATGAATAATAAATTGTTGTGCATGTCATGGTGACTTTTATACCTGATCATGCGAGGGCGCGGTGACCCTCAACTGGGCGGAGGAAAGGAAGCTCAGTTAGGGCAGTGGCCGCCAAGTGCGCGGGTCTAGGATCCCAGTCCCTTTTCGGTTTTTACGCGAGCTCGCAGTGTTTTTACGCCTCGTTGGGATCCCGACTTTCGACATTCCACTGACCCTCTGTTTTAGGATATCCAGGCGGGGGATCCTTGGTTTTCAGTTTTATGTACGAGCTCGGTTGCCTGTTACCGGTCGGGCTGTTTTTCTAGAGTGACTTTTCTGAGAAGTCTCTCTCACCCGTCTCGGTGGCGTAGTTGGGGAGTAGACCTATCCTTTTATTGGACCGTCCTTCCAACTAGAGGGCGAGACGGAAGAGCCATTTGTAGGCTTCTTCACCGCTTGAGTTTTCTTTCGCCAACAGACTTGGCGATTCTACATCCAGATCATTCGTATCTACATCTATATCTACATCATTAAGGGGACATCTGAGAGAGTTACAGTGAAGGTTTGGAGGAAATCACAATTAAAATTTGAGTTGATTAGAAGTGACTTTAATCTGATTCAAAAACCCTATAAGTTAGTGGACGTGTTGGGAACTTAGTTAGGATGCATTATACAACACCGCATGCCTACGGAGGCACCCCAACCCTAAGGTACTTTTAAATACCTTAGAGTCATAGTGTGAGGTTACACACAGACCAAGACCACAGACTATCCACTAACTTAGAAGGAGTAAATAGAATTAAGGA
This sequence comes from Ottelia alismoides, assembly GCA_037367405.1. Lineage (NCBI taxonomy): Eukaryota > Viridiplantae > Streptophyta > Magnoliopsida > Alismatales > Hydrocharitaceae > Ottelia > Ottelia alismoides. The sequence continues at coordinate 1,722,360 of JAZKJV010000373.1, read as the reverse complement.
TCAAATTCTTCATCATCATATCAGTCCATTATCGAAAACCATGACATGATCTCAATGACAAGAAAGTAGCCATCAAGTTTCGGAACATGATCTCCAAGACCCAAAATCATGATCTTAAAACACAGGAAATCATTATATGTTAGGGTTTGTCATCTAAACTTTATATAATTATATATATATATATATGGGATGAATGGGAAAAAAGGGAGAACAAATGAACTTAATACCAAACAGTTGAAAACCCTTTTACTTATGCAAGTAGATATAAATTATACTTGTTCCACCTTTCTACTTGCTCTCTTTTGCACATAATAAATTACTTGTCATTTATTTATTTTTGTAAAACTACGGATTTGTATTCACAATTGTGACTCCTTTTCTTCCTTGCACGCATGGCAGGAAAGGAGTCTGTTGTTCAGTAGCTATACAGGGTTCCAGGAGACAAGGTCTATACCAGACGATATGTAGTTTTCGTTACAGTTTTTAGTTCAATTGATATTGAAAAATGCTTCTTCTCTTCAGTCAAATTTTTGGGATGTTGTATGTACTAACAGACATTGTATATGTTGTAAAATCATATGGAAATTAATGAAATAAGATTTTGATGCCAATTGTCTCTATTAGCTTGTGGTTCTGAATATAAATGTGAATGTCAGATGCCAATGATTGCAAAAAAAAATTCCCTGTCTTTTGTAGCTTATGCGATTCATATATGAATGAAATGTCGCGAATATTGCGTAAACAGGTACCCGGATCCTAAGGGGTTCACAGAACTAGTTGTTATACTCAGCAACTTTTAGATCCCCTTGCTTCATATTAATAAATTCTTGCTCCTTAATCAACTGCAAGTGCATCAGAATATACTGCTCTCGGAAGAGTTTAACAAACTCATCCCACAGAATAATCTCTCCTTTTTCAAATTTCCGCAATTGACAACTGGTCCACCAGTCCTTAGCAGGGCCTTTCAGCAGATGAGTAGTGAAAGATACCTTGCTATGGTCCGGACATCTGATTGCATCAAATAATTTTTCTATCTCCTCCCGACATCGATCTGCTACCTCAGCATCCACTACACCTTCAAAGCTAGGCGGGTTCACCATTAAGAATCTCTCAAAGGTGGCTTCATCCCGGCGCTCCTCACGAAGTCGCCTTTCCCTATCAAGACGCCTCTCGCGACGTCTCTGATCCATGTCCTTGCTCTGGTGGTGATCAACTTGATCATGAATCAGCTGGGAGAGCTCCTCGACCATCTTCATCAATTTGGCATTCTGGGCTGCCAAATCCATGGAGCGACGACTCTTCTTACGGTTTGAGACGGTCAACATCTACAATAAACAATGATCCTTTAGTCAATTACCTCAAACCTTAACTATGAATACAATAGATCATCCTAAAATTGGATAATATTCCTCTAATCCTCCATTTGGCTATGATACCACGTTGTCACGTCCCGTACCTCGAAACATGGGATAAATTGCGAAAGCATCCCATAGTAATGAAAATTTTTTTCGAGTCCAGGAGCGAAACAAAACTCAATATTCCATAAATAACATTCAGAGTGCCAAACATGATGGAAGAATAATGGAACATGACCAATAAATAAAGACTCGTCTAGTCTGAACTACACAATAAAATTAAATGAGTCTATCCGTACAATGACTTAAGAGGATAGAAAAGATCAAAGACTCTTCAATCCAGCCAACGGCCAATTTCTTGCTTTCCTCTAAGCTGCAAGGTTAAAAGTCGATATTAGTCAAATGAATTTGACTAAGTATGCACCAATAATTTATGAGACATGCCATCATAACCATATACAATTGAGTAGAAAAAAATAATACAATGACAATTCCATATAATAAGGAAATAAATAAACCATGAACTATAATAAGACTTTTTCAATTATGTCAATAATCATGGGATAACAATGACTATTCAATAAATCTCTTTAAATGTCACAAATTTTGTGATCATGATATCAAAATCTATATCAACTATAAATCAATACCATCTGCCGACACCAGGCAGCCCGAGCTTGGATAGAAGCCACCCCGTTCCCTTAAATCAAAATTTTAAAACTAAAAGAAATATCAATACGAGGTCTCATATCCAAACCTCAATACAATATACATCAGTACTGAGTCAGCCGCCGTAGCGGAAAATTGTTTGGAAGTAGGGTAGGATTATCCGTCTACAACGGTCAATTGGTGGAATTAACCGTCCGCGCGGCACCCGGCCAGGTCAAAGCCTCTAATGGGCCAACAATGAACAATGTCTACTCCCTCACAATGATGGTGTCAAAAACAATAATTAATTTTCAATAAAAATATTTGGACAAAAAAATTGCATATTAAACTATATATCAAAAGACAATAATGTAACAATCTCTTTATCATTTAATAACGAATACATAGACAAGCATTATGACAACATATCAAATTAGCATCTGACTATCAAGAGTTCCACTAAGGAAATATAATCAAAGAATTTTAAGAGATTAAATAAGAGCAACAATCAATAATTGGTAAAATCTAATATGTGGTATAAATAACAATGGTATGTGACATAAGTTAATGTACATACCTCGATAAGAAATCAATACATATGATTTTCTAGAGTTTCCAATCCACGATGATCAGTTAACACCTAAACAAAAGAGATATATTTTAATGTCCTACGCAAGTCATAATACGTCATAACCCATGATATGAAAATCCAACCGCTGAGAGTTTTTTTCGACAATCACCTAGTTATTAGTAGAATTTTTTTCAGTAAGTTTTATTTGTAGGTAATCTATGTTTCTATCTTACTGTTTATACCATTAATTTTGTTAGATTGACAGATATTCACGTAATTCAATTCTACTATCATACTTCTCTTAAATATGATCTACGCTCAGATTAATGAAGAAGAAACCACCTTAATTATATATAAACTATAGTATGGGCTGAAATGTATTATATGTTATCAAGGTTTTAATCCTTCGCATCACAAATTAACAGATACTTCGAATTTAATTAATCCATAGATGGAAAAATACTCACCCATATTATTTTTTAACTATCTGATTTCTGCATGACGAAAATAGAACCAAAATTTTTTCTATGATCTTCATTATACAAGGGGACCTCGACTCTAAAAGAAATCATTGTTCTTAATGATAAAATACCGAAAACGACGACGAATTTATAAACGACAATGACTTAAGATGGATAAGATTAAGAGTTTACCTTGTCGTTTGAGCGTCAACTCTCGATGTCGGACTTTAAATCACCATCCGACTCGCGACAACTCCCAATGATGCAATAAATGATTTTGATCACGGCAAACCAGGGGCTTGATCACGGCAACGATCGAATGCCTCCAAGAAGGGAGAACTCTCTCTCTTTCTCTCTGTACCGTGAGAGGTTTTTGTCGATGGGAAGGTTAGTTGTTCTGTCTCTTTTTTTAATCTTCGACGGTTTTATATGTCTGAAGAACAAAAGATCACGGGACTTCCTTCATCACGCACACCCCTTCTACGAGAGATATCAGGATTCTCTCCCTCCAAGCCGTTACAACCAATCCGCATCGTTTTGGATACGTACTTAATATTTGAAAAAAACTCGACTTTCGATTCAATTGAACAACAAGGTTGTTATGAATCACCAGTTTTTTTAATCCTTTCTTTGAACGGCCATTCTATCTCCATTATTTGTTAATTATTTTTTGTTAGCTTAATTATATAAAGTAACCCCCTTAGTAATCCTTGTATTTATTTCCTACATTTAAGTTTTGTTTTTTTTGCATAAAATCCCCTTAAAAAAAGATATTACATTTCATGTCCCTCCAAAAATCTTTGGTTGTGTCGTCTTCGTTCATATTATTGATCCTGGTCGGGATAAACTATCGGCTAGAGCAGTCAAATGTATTTTCCTGGGATATGCTCGAAATAAAAAAGGTTACAGGCGCTACGATCCACGTTCCAAAAGACACTACATAAGTGCTGATGTTACTTTCTTTGAGTCTCTCCCTTACTACTCCTGATCTGGCACACATGTATCACCTCCCTCAGTTACCACCTCTCCTCTTCCTATTCCTCTTCCTCAGGTTGACTACCCCCCTTCTGCGCCTGCACCATCTCCTCAGGTATGTCCCTTGACTGAGCTTTTACAAACTATAGACACAGATGCAGATACAGGTGTCTCCGCCAACCCAAGGGAAGCTCCAAGTGACATACCTATCGCTCTTCGTAAGGGGACCAGACAATGCCCATCACGATACAGTAAGAAGCATCTAATTCTGATGTTGTTACCTTCTCCGGACTCGGCTCCACATACAGACAGTTTGCCCAAGTCATCTCGAGTACCATTATTCCTCGTACTCATACAGAGGCCATTCGAGATTCAAAATGACGTCTAGCAATGGAAGAAGAGATGTCTGCCTTGATCTCTCGGAACACCTGGAAACTTGTGGATCCACCCAAAGATAATAAAATTGTTGGGTCCAAATGGGTCTTCACGGTGAAGTACAATCCAGATGGGTCGATTTCTCGCTACAAAGACCGGCTTGTGGCCAAAGGGTTTACACGAACTTATGGTGTTGATTTCTTTGATACCTTCTCGCCAGTTGCTCGTCTATCCACCATATGAATTCTCATGGCAGTCGCAGTACATCTTGATTGACCCTTGCATCAACTAGACGTGAAAAACACATTCCTTTATGGTGACCTCCAAGAAATTGTATATATGCAGCACCACCTGGGTTCGAGATTCAAGGGGAGTGTTAGAAGGTTTGTCTACTACGCAAGGCCATATATGGTCTCAAACAGAGCCCTCATGCATGGTTTAAAAAATTATCAGAAGCATTAGAGAATCCGGGCCTCATCTGATCTTCAGCAGATCATTCTTTATTTATACGAAAGAATGGGAAAGGAACTGTGGCTATGCTGGTATATGTGGATGACATCATTCTCATAGGAGATGATCACGATGGTATTGTAGAAGTGAAGAAACAACTGGCAGAACAATTTGTGATTAAGGACTTGGGACCTCTAAGATATTTCCTAGGGATTGAAATAGCAAGATCCAAGAGAGGAATTGTCATGTCTCAACGAAAGTACGCTACTGACCTCCTCCAAGAAACCGGGATGCTAGGATCCAAGCCAGCTCAGATACCCATGGATCCTAAGGGACGCATCTACGAAGCAGGCGATGTTGAGGATAGTGGTTGATACAGACGTCTAGTGGGTAAGCTACTATATCTTACCATCACCCGACCGGATATCTCTCTTGCAGTCGGAAAACTTAGCCAGTTCATGGACTCACCGACTTCAGCTCACTATGATGCATGCATGATGGTCTTAAGATACATCAAATCATCTCCAGGAAAATGACTACTATTCACCAAAGGAAATAGCTTTGACCTCATGGCGTATTCAGATGCAGACTTGGATGTAGCCTGATTGATAGAAAGTCCACTACAGGATTCTGCACTTATCTTGCGGGAAATTTGATCACGTGGAGAAGCAAGAAACAAGCTGTGGTTTCTCGCTCAAGTGCTGAAAGTGAATACCGAGCCATGGCTCAAGCTGCAACAGAACTTGTGTGGGTCCAGTCTATACTTACCGATCTTCATATCACTCCTGGAAATATCATGGAACTTAGATGCGACAACCAAGCAGCAATGCACATAGCCAACAGTCCTATGTTCCACGAACGCACGAAACATGTGGAAATTGACTGCCACTATATTAGAGATTTGATACAGAAAGGGCTACTTCATACTCAGAGCGTACCTTCCTCGGATCAAACAACATATATATTTACCAAGCCACTTGCACGCATACAATTTGAAAAATGTTGTAACAAGCTGAGCATGATTGATATATATGCTCCAGCTTGAAGGGGAGTGTTGAGAAATGCTCTATCCAGAAATCCTAGGAGTATATTAGTCATCTCATGTACAATTATATTGTAACCCTAGCCCTAAACCTAGACCTCTCTATCTATATAAAGAGCCCTAGGGATTCCTTTCTCAATAAGAAAAAGAAGTATTTTTCTCTGCTAGTTTTATGATTTTTTCGATATTTTAGGTTTTGTATTATTTCAAATGAATTCAACTATACTTTTAAATTAAAAATGGGCGTTTATGGGTCTCTTAGAGACATACATGCGGGTATATTATGATCCAAAATATGATCTAAACTACCCGCATTTGAAATTCCGTAGATAAAAACAAGCAACAAATAAAAATAATGTACAAGTTATAAAGATGAAATGCAACAATGCAACAAATATATGCGGATTAAGGGTTATTTAATACAAGCACATATAAAAAATGAAGTTAACGTAATGCAATGTGAATGCAAAGATAATCATTCAAAGTTAGAGGACCTAAATGAAAAAAAGTTTAGAAGTCATATCGTCCAGGTGTGGAATCACCTTAACCCGAAGGCGGTCATTGGTCATTTTTCAGGAGTGGAAGTGTTGATTTGCAACAATTTCTTCATCATTAATCAAAACAAAAAATTAACGACATAAGCATGAGCACCCGAGTTCACATTTAGGCACTTTCGTTTGGAGAATAAATACTGAAATAAGGGGTCAATTCTCCGGTCGGCGCTGTTCCATGAGTATGGTTATTCTCATCCACATCCCATTATTTCACGTTATTCCAACTTTATTCCTATCTTTAATCCACCTTACCTATTCTTATTCCACATTATTCTCCTCGTTTTTATCTTTTCAGCCAAACAAAGAATAGGTCCTTATTCTCCTTATTCTCCATTTTTATTCTTGTTTATTCCCGAACCGAACGCCCGCTTACGGACCAAACCATAAAAGAATGGTGGGATAGGAAGGCTTGATGTTGATGAGGCACTTAAAGGCTATATGAACCTTCTGTTGCCTGACACTATACCTTCGAGTGAAATAAGATGTGGCTCGAGTCCCATATACTCTACCTTAGCTTGAAGCACAAAGAATACAAGGCGGATGCTACGGTTTCGAGCGGGGGCAAAACAACTCTTGTGCGATCTCACAGGAGGTGGGAGACTTGAAGGGAGAGAAGGTGCACGCGAAGAGGTCTCAGAGATGATGATGATGTGTAGTGGTTATCGTTATGGGTAAACGAAACGAAGAAAGTGCATAATTGGGGATTAGTGGGTAGCAGACAATGGCATACATAACTAACAAGGTGAAAAAGAACAATGAGAGGGAAAAGAAGGAATAGAGGTTGACTAGTCTGAGATAATGAATTACCATTGCTTATGGGTGGAGGACAAGGGATGCAATTAACTGCTTGGTCAGGCATATCAGGCGACATGTCAGTCGTAAATTAGTGTGGAAGCGAAGGGTATGCGTCGTTGACTAAAATGGTAGGGGTTGTTGGTCTGAGGCAAGCGAATGAGATCAGACCACGTGGCATTTGACTTTGACCAAATTAAAGAAAAATAAATAAAATAAAAGCTAAAATAGAAGGTGACCTCAGATACAAGGCCAACATAGAAATTTTAGATCTCGATGAGATCTAAAAAGTTCATGAAGGAGATGAAACCAAATAGGGATTTTTTGGAGTATGTTTGTAGATATAAAATGCTTATTTTCTTTGTATTTTGTATTTTTATCTTTGATTTTTATTTAATGGTATATTTATAAATAATTCATGATATACTAATTAGTATTTATATATTGTTTTTTATTTGTAATGATTAAGAAAAAGGTTAGAAGAATAATGAATAATGCGTAGTGGGTTAGGTCAATAGATACAATGCCATTTTCCGATCATTTTCTCAGTTTTTTATGATTTTTTGGATTATTATTTCAAGTAACTAGTTAAAAAATAAAATAAAGAAGGTAAATGAAATATGAAATGAAAGGAAATGAGTTAATTAATGATATAAGATATTTATGTCAAGTTTGCAGTTTTACAATTTACAATTAGGTCCCAAAACTCAAGTTTCACATGTCAACTCCTATCCCTTTGATTCAATCTTATTTTTTAGATATTTTATTGTGCATTAATTCAAAAGTGAGTAGAGATTCAAATGATACCATATGATTGAGATATGCAACCTTTTAATTTTCGTTTCCTCCAATTATTGTTGGGAGATTTTGTAATATTTAGATGTTAATATGTTTGAGGTTTTTTACTGGATTAATGTCAGTATTATGTAAATATTAGAGCCGGCTTCATGTTATTTGGAGTCCGCATAAATATATAAAATGTTAGAATTATGTATCTATGCAAGTACATATGTACATGGAAAAAATTCAACTATTTATTTCTTATAATTTTATGTGATTTTCTCTTTTGATTTTACTAATGACTTATGTGTTGACAATTATACCAATTTTATTGCTTGAGTTGATTTCATTATTTTTTATTTTATGTGGATTTTCTATTACTTTGCTTAGCAATTTATGATAAAATTTAAATGCAAAGCAGATGAGACATGTATCCACCCTTCCTATTTGAACATAAATGATTATATGCCTACTTGAAATGCTTAAGATCGTAGTTAAAATTATTAAGGGAAGATAGCTAAGATTAAAAGAAACTCTCCATTATGAGATAATATACAATCAAATAAACACCACTTAGTGGCTTTGAATAAAAAAATGTCGCCTAAAAACAATGAATGGGCGAGAAGTATCAGTTCTGAGAACTTTTAACAGCTATCTGATTTTTTAGAATGATGCTACAAATCCTGAAAACTACTTCACCTTTGCTTTCGTCACTAATCAAAGTTGCTTACAACACAGATGGATTATCTCCCATTTTCACAGGAACTCTCAGGGGAAAAAATCATTCCACCTCGGGGGTTATGTTTTTTCTATGGATCACAGCCACACGTTTGGTTTAACACATGTAGACCGATGCTTTGAGAGAGAATAGTTGGGAACTTTTTGGACATATACACACGTGTGTGTATATGGGTAAAATGGGCTGCCCGCATGGGGAGAGCTAACTTGACTCCCTCCGCGCCATTCCCCCCCCCTCCTCCTTTTTTTTTTCGAAATTTCTTCCGTGAATTTTCATCAATATATCCCTATATTATGTCATTCAAATTTCACGCGAAACAAAGACTCCTACGGCCTCCATCCAGAAGGGTCGTTTTTAGCAATTCTGTTACTGTTAGAAAATGACTATCTGGATGGATGCCGTATGAGTCTCTGTTTCGCATGAAATTTTAGTAGCATAATATATGAATATAATGATGAATATTCACGGAAGAAATTTTCAAAAAAATACAAAAAAACCGGTGAAATAGCGCGGGTGAGCCAAGCTAGCTCCCCTAGGGGGCAGGCCCATTTTACCCATATATATATATATATATATATATATATATATATATATATATATATATATATGGGTAAAATGGGCCTGCCCCCTAGGGGGAGCTAGCTTGGCTCCCCCAGCGTAATTTCGCCTGTGTTTTTATTTTTTTTGAAATTTTTTTTCGTGGATTTTCATCAATACATTCCTGTATTATGTCATTCAAATTTCGCGCGAAACAGAGACTCCTACGGCCTCCATCCAGGAGGGTCGTTTTTAGCAATTCTGTTACCGTTAAAAAATGACTGTCTGGATGGATGCCGTAGGAGTCTCTGTTTCGCACGAAATTTGAATAGCATAATACAGGGATATAGTGATGAATATTTACGGAAGAAATTTTCAAAAAAAAAATAAAAATACGAGTGAAATTACCAGAAGGGGGGGCAATTTATCTCCCCCCGGGGCAGCCCCATTTAACCCTATATATATATATTAGTGGGGCTGCCTCCACACCATCTTCGGCGTTTTTTTTTTTGAAAATATCGTCATGCATATTCATCTCTATATCCCTTCTATATGCCATTCGAATTTCGTCAGAAACAGAGACTCCTACGGCCTCCATCCATACAGCCATTTTTTAACGGTCGCAGGATTTTTTAAATCGACACTATCTCGATTGGAGGCCGTAGGAGTCTCTGTTTCTAACGAAATTCGAATGACATATAGGAGGGATATAGAGATGAATATACATAGTGATATTTTTCAAAAAAAATGCTGAAATAGGGGGTGGGGCAGCCATGGGCAGTCCCATTAAATCCACACACACACACAGGAGTGATCCTATGAAGGGCTTGGGTTGTTTGCTGTAGTGCTGTAATGCATTACAGCCGCTCGATCATGCTCGAGCGTGATCGAGCGGATGTAGTGCATTACAACACTACAGCACTGCAGCAGAGGATCCACACTCCTATGAGAGCCAAAACTTGTGAGAGCATGAGAGCATGTATTCTTGACCATATGATTCAACTAGGAGGGAGAAGACCAGGAGAAAAAAGACAGAATCGTGTGGTCCAGAATGCATACTCCCATGTTCTCACAGGTTTTGACTCTCATAGGATCACTCATATATATATATATATATACGGGTTTGATGGGGTTGCTCAACATGGCTGCCCCGCCCTATTTTTCCGTTTTTTTTGAAAAAAATTCACCATGTATATTCATCTATATATCCCTCCTATATGCCATTCGAATTTCACCAAAAACATAGACTCCTATGCCCTCCATCTAGAATAGGTGGATTACAACAATCTTTAGACTGTTAAAATTACATGTTCTAGATAGAGGTAATAGGAGTCTCTGCTACTGACGAAATTCGAATGTCATATTGAAGGGATATATAGATGAATATATATGATGAAATTTTTCAAAAAATAAAAAAAATTATGGAAAAAATGGGACGGGGCAACCCCATTTTTTCTTATATATATAGAGAAAGTAAAATGTGGTTGTCCCAAGGAGCAACCAACGGGCTGCTCCCACCTCTATTTTCCCTCATTTTTTTTTTATTTTTTTGGAAAATAAAAATTTGTATATTCATCACTATATCCTTCTAACATTCTATTAAAATTTCGTCAGAAACAGAGACTCCTAGGCCCTCCATCCAGAATAGGTCGATTACAACAATTTTAAGACCATTAAAATTACAAATTTTTATTTTCCAAAAAAAATAAAAAGGGAGGAGGGAGGGAATAGGGGTGGGAGCAGCCCGTTGGCTCCCAGGGAGCAGCCACATTTTACTCATATATATATACATATATATAAAGGGTTAAATGAGGCTACTCCCTGAGAGTAGCCAATTGGCTACTCCCACTCCTATTTTCCCTCTATTTTTTATTTTCTTTGGAAATAAAAAATATTTATACTCATCACTACATCCCCCTACTTCAAATTTCGTCAGAAACAGAGACTCCTATGCTCTCCATCTGAAGGGGGTCAATTTTAACAATTTTGAGACCGTTAAAATTTGACAGTCTTGATGGAGGGGATAGAAGTCTCGAATTAAGTTGAATTTTGAATCACACATGGTGACATATTGTGATCTAAATTCCAATAGGTATCATTTCATAAAAATAAAAAAAATACAGGAGAAAAGTGGTGGAAGCATGTAAGTTGGCTACAACTAAGGAGCATACTCCCCTTTTCCATGTATATATGTATGTATGTATGTATGTATGTATAATGAGGGAGAGAGAGAGATGGGTTATATGGGGTTGCCCTCTGGGAGAAACCAATGTGGCTTCCCTCTCCCCATTTTTCGTCAATTTTTTTATTTTTTATTTTGAAAAATATCATCATATATATTCATCCCTATATTCTCCTATATGTCATTCGAATTTCATCAGAAACAGAGACTCCTATGTCCTCCATCTCGAACAGGTACGATTACAACAGTTTTAAGACCGTTAAAATTACATGTTCTAGATGGAGGGCATATGAGTATCTGTTTTTGACGAAATTCGAATGACATATAGGATGGATATAGGGATGAATATACGTGGTGACATTTTTCTAAAAAAATAAAAAAAATTACGGAAAATGGTGTGGGGGGAAACCAGAGACTCATATGTCCTCCATCTAGAACATATGTACGATTACAACAATTCTAAGACCGTTAAAATTACCAGTTCTAGATGGAAGGCATATGAGTTTATGTTTCTGACAAATTTCGAATGTCATATAAGAGGAATATATAGATGAGTATACATGGTGATATTTTTAAAAAAATAATAAAAAAATACAGAAAAATGGGGGTGGGGGCAGCTCCATATTTTTCCATATGTATAGTGTGTATATATAGGGTAAAATGGGGCTGTCCCCATGGGGGAGTTAAATTGGCTTACCCCGCGCCATTTCATTCGGTTTTTTATTTTTTTTTTGAAATTTTCTTTCGTAGATTTTCATCAATATATCCCTATATTATGTCATTAAAATTTCGTGCAAAATAGAGACTCCTACGGCCTCCATCCAAACGAGGTCGTTTTTAGCAATTCTATTACCGTTAAAAAATGACTGTCTGGATGGAGGCCGTAAAAGTCTCTGTTTCGCACGAAATTTTAATGACATAATATAGGGATATAGTGATGAAATTTCATGGAAGATTTTTTTTAAAAAAATAAAAAAACCGGGCTGAAATGGGGCGGGGGGAGCCAGGTTAGCTCTCCCAGAGGGCAGCCCCATTTAACCCATATATATATATATATATCAAATAAGGTGCACCTTTCCTGGGTGCAAGGAAAGCCCACCATCCAAGCCATCCATAATTAATCCAACGGATCCCATTAATGTTATTTTTATCTTAAATTTTTAAGGCTGAAAACCCATTTTAGTCTTTGTCACATTATAGAAATAGAATGTGATAACCCACATTCCATTCTTGCTTCATTCGTTGGGAATCCCTTGCAAGGGTTATCCCCTCCCACAACAAATGGCGGTGGCTTGAGTTCCACGTGGTGGAGCTTGACGATGACGGGGTTGATGGTGGTGAACGTGGTGGAGCTCGACGGCGGTGGAGGAGGTGGTGGCACTCATGGTGGAGCATGACAGCATATGGAATGAGGTATCTTTTATTTGCATTTTTTATTTGTGTTTTTTTATTTGTATTTTTGATTTATGCTATCTTTCTTGTTTATTTGCATTTTTTAGCTTTTAATTCATGTTTTTTATTTGCATTTTTTTAGTTTTTGATTTGTATTTTTTATTTGTGTTATTATTTACATTTTTATTTGTATTTTTTATTTATATTTTATTTGCATTTTTGGTTTGCAATTTTTTGCATTTTTTGATTTGTGTTTTTGATTTCAAATCCATTCACTGAATTCTTTTTTTAATTATCTCACAATATCAAACTTTTTATAATCTTGAGTATTTTTTTACAGAATCACTTCGTTTTTTACAAATCTCAAATATTTTTTATAATTTCATGTAATTTTTTACATGTACAACTTTTTAAAATCTCAAATCATTTTTTACAAATCTAGATCATTTTTACAATATCGGGTCATTTTTTACAAATCTCAAGTCGTTTCTTACACCATCGTATTATTTTTTTACAAAACATTATCAAATTGCAATTACGCCTACAAAAATATTACTAACCGTAATTCTATTTTACAATGCAGGATTCAATTTTACAATGTCAATACGAATTTTACAAAGATTATTGACATTCTGCGTAACGCGCAAAAGCTACCACATTGACGATAGCTCGTTGAATAAATAGCAACAAAAAATACCAAATCAGACGAGTTAAAAATAGAAAAATAAACATATTACATGAAACTCATATTCAAAATGGAATTCAAATTCAAAATGAAAATATATTGACTAAAATACCATTTTGAACGAAGAACCATTAGATTGAGATCTAACGAATCTCGTGATGGGATTCCCATTATTGCAGAAAAGGTGCACCTCATTGGAAGGGTCTTCTCTCTCTCTCTCTCTCTCTCTCTCTCTCTATATATATATATATATATATATATATATATCCTCGTAACATGTCATTCCAATTTCGTCAGAAACAGAGACCTTATGTCCTCCATCTGAAAGGGGTCAATTTCAACAATTATGAGTCCGCTAAAACACATGGTTTTTATCAGTTGTGCCCCTCCAAGATACTGCAATATCAGTTATGCCCCTCCCTTTTCGGGTATATCAGATGTGCCCCCAACTTCTTGCCATTCTATCACTTGTGCCCCTTCGTTACTTTGGCCATCAATAAGTTGAACTTAACCATAGTTTAACCAAACCAAGGTGTAGTTTAGAGGGCATATCTAGAAAAAAATTCTCTACCTCCCTCCTCCTCATCTAATCCTTCTTACTCCTCCTACCCTTCCTCCTCCATCCCATTCTCCTATGTTGTTCACCATCAACAGCAACATGTCGACGACGAGGCTGATCTTGCATACGATGGTACTACAGCAGCTCCGGAAGATGGTCTCCTCGTGAAGGCAGTGTCGTGGTGTGGGAGAGGGGTGGAGAGTCGGGAAGCTGATTCGGGGGAGTCAAATTGGGGAGGCGAGGGCAGAGGAGGAGGGGGTGGGGTGGGGAGGGTGACGCTGAGATTGGGGATGGGTTGGAGGAGGTCGGAGCGTATGTTAGAGGTTAGGGGAGGGGACATAGGAGGTGGGGGGAGGCGTTGGAAGTCAGGGGAGGGACGGCAGATATGGGGGCAGCATTAGAGATCTAGGGAGGGGGTGGGGGAGGTGGGGGGAAGCACTAGAGTTTGAGGGAGGGGCGAGAGAGATGGGAGCGACTCTAGAGGGGGTGGATAGGGGGAGGCGATGGAGGTCTGGGAAGGGGGCAAAGGAGGCGGGGAGAGGCATGTAGGTCGAGAGAGGGTGACAGAGGTGGGAGCGGTGCTGGAGGTTGGAGGTTGGATGGGGGGGGGGGGTGCAATGGAGGCCCGAGAAAGGGGCAAAGGAAACCGGGAGAGGCATGGAGGTCGAGGGAGGGGACATCAGAGGTCGGGGCGGTGCTGGAGATCGAGTCGAGGTAGAGGTAGGGGCGAAGATGGTGTGGAAAGAGTGTGGGGGCGACGTTGGAGGTCGAGGGAGGGGCCAGAGGAGATGGGGGCTGGTGCTGGAAGTAAGGGAAGGCGGCGGAGGAGGTGGGGGCGGTGCTGGAGGTTGGGGGAGGGCGATGCTGTAGGTTGGGGGAGGCATGCGGGCTTGCATCGGAGCAGAGGCCGATGTTGGAGGTCGAGGGAGGGGCGACGGAGGTAGGGGTCAACATTGAAGGTTGTGGGAGGAGGCTGGAGGTCTTGCATCGAAGCAGAGGCCGGAGGAGGTGTCGGAGGAAGCGGGGTCAGTGGCAATTGAGAAAGGTGAAGGTTTACAGAGGAAGAGGATGAATAAAAAGACACATCTACCCAAGTTGTTTAATCTACTTACATTTGTGTCCCAGAAATTAACGTATGTTTGGGATTTAGATGGACGACAACTAACCCGAAGGGTACAAGTGATAATTGTGAAAGAAGTCAGGGACGTATCTGATATTCTCAAAAAGGGAGGGGCATAATTGATATTGCAATATCTCAGAGGGGCACAAGTGATAAAAACCCTAATATATGAAGGAGGGGATAGAAGTCTCGAATTAAGTTGAATTTTTAATGACACCATGATGACATATTGTGATCTAAATTCCAATAGGTTTCATTTCAGAAAAATAAAAAAATACTGGGGGAAAAGAGTGGGAGCATGTAAGTTAGCTACACTCAGAGAGAATACTCCTTTTTGCCATATATATATAGCTATTGTTAGAATTATTATATTACAATTATATTGGTAACCTTTCGGGTTCTGTAACCTTTAACCCTTCGGGTTTCATAACCTCTCAGGGTATTTATGTATTTTTCCTCTTGTATTCTCTAGGGTTTTCTCTCTATATAAGAGACCCTAACCCTATGGAGCAGACATCCCAATTGTTTCTCTTCTCCACATGGTATCAGAGCAATGGTCCTAGATTGAGGTTCTGACGTAAAATCCCCACCGCCACCTTTAAGCCTCGCAAAAGCCTGTGCTGGCCCTCTTCCCTGAATTAGGGCCCCACGCAAGGTCCTCCAATCGCCTCCAGTGCAGCAGCCCTCCCGCTAGCACTACCCTGCGTTTTCAGGACCTCCTACGAAGGTCGTCAGCCCCACAGCTACCCTCCACGGGTATCGTAGGACTCTTTGGAGATCCAAAACTCATCACAGATCGCTTCCAAAAATCCAGATCTATTGTCCATTGAGGGTTTTCATTCCCTTTCAAGGGCAAACATGAGTTCTAGGGCATTTTTTTAGCTCTTATATGTATCCTTAGTTGATCACAAGATCGTCTTTCTATTTTAAGACCACCATGACACTTTCTTCTACCGAGACAAAGCCCTTGGCCACGAATATTATGGCACAAGGCACTACTATCAAACTCAAGGGTACAGAAATTTACGTGCTCTGGTCTCGATCTTTTATGGTGTTCATTAGTGGTCAAAGGAAACTCTACATTTTGACTAGAGATCCTTTAGATGAAAAGGACACAGAGTACGACAACTGGCAGACTGACAACTATTTAGTTATCAACTGGATGAACAACAATGTTGAGGCTCACATTGCCTCAAATCTTCTTTACAAAAATACAACCAAGGAAATGTGGGAGGATCTCGAGCAAACATACTCTCAGAAGAAGACAAAGTCACGTCTTGCAGACATTTACAGGAGAATCTGGTTGGCATCTCAGGGTGATTCCACCCTCATCGAGTACTACATGCATCTGTCCAGTCTGTATGAGGAGCTTGCAATATTCCAGCCCTCATGTTGCACCAAACAGATATAAGAGCGTTCTAATTGGCAGGTATACCGCTTCCTTGATGGCTTGCATTATAGATACCATGCAGCAAAGGAGCAATTTCTTATATCAGACACATTGCCAATAATGAAGGCCATCTTTGGCCAACTTGAGGAGCTCGAGACATCTGCTGCCCGACCTCCCGTCTTAACCTTCAATAGAGAACTTTGCACACATCGCCTCATCTGGGCGAGGAGGCAGATACGACTTGCGAGGAGGACGCGATCGTGATCCAAGTCGTGGTCATGGACGGGAATCTGGACGAGGCCATGACTCTGGTCGTGGTCGTGGGTGAGACTCTACTGTCCCATGCACTGTGGTAGGTGGAACCACCCGACTGAACGATGCTGGCAGAAGTTTGGCATACCTTCTTATCATGCCAATAATGCTTATGAGGATGTCTATGATGTGGAAGAGGCATCACCTACCTCCAATGGCAAGACTGTTCATCTTAATGATGCAGATTACTCCTGCTCAATGCATATCCTTCAGACTCCAGGGCCTACCACCACTAGTAACACTACAACTGTTGCTCTGGCCACTCCTTCAGGTACAATATCCAACTCTGCTATCACTTCTACCCATCTTGGGTTATTGATTCCGATGCCTCTACTCATCTCACTGGAGAAGGTAGTCTGCTCACCTCTTCCATCCCATCTACCTCTGTGAAGTCAGTTCAAGCCGCTAATGGGACTCGATCACAGATTACTACTGTCAGAACTATGGAATTCTCTTCCAAGGTCCGACTTTCGGGGGTTCACTGTGCTCCTGATTTTCCTCTTAGCTTACTGTCAGTTCACAAGCTTTATGCTGAGCTTCATTGTCGTGTGATATTTGATGATTCTTGTTGCTATATTCAGGACATTCGGATGAGGCAGATTTTTTGTGGGGGTCATGAGAAGAACGACCTATATTACCTTGACATACCCTCAGACTCTAATTTTGTTGGTGCTGCATCTATCTCCGAAGATCCGCTCCTATGGCATCTACGCCTTGGGCATCCCTCTGCCAAGGCCATCTCCATGATGTTTCTTGAACTCTCTGTTCTGGAGCCCTTTCAGTGCGAGGCATGTGAGTTCGGGAAACACCATTGAACTTCGTTTCATGTTCGTACTGAGTCTCGTAGTACTGTTGCTTTTCATCTTGTTCACTATGATGTTTGGGGACCCTATCCGATCCGCACATTAAGTGGTCATTGCTATTTTATAGTTTTCATTAATGATTATAATCGATCTTCTTTGGTCTATCTAATAAAGGAGCGCTCAGAGATTAATGAAATTGCCAGAATTTTTTTTCAATATGTTAAAACTTACTTTTCTAGCATTGTTAAGATCATTCGTACCGACAATGCTCTTGAGTTAAGCCAACATGACTTGACCTCTATCTTTGCATCCCATGGAAATGTTCACCAAACATCATGTCCATATACCTCACAACATGATGGTATAGCTGAGAGGAAACTCCGACACTTGCTAAATGTTGCCAGATCTCTTCTTAGTCAAATGAGTGTTTCTAAACAATATTGGGGAGATGCTATTCTTACTGCAGTTTATCTCATCAACCGTGTTCCTTCATCTGTTCTCAAAGGGATAACTCCATTTTCCTTACTTTATCCTACCAAGTCTCCTTTTCCTATTTCTCTGCGAATTTTTGATTGTATTGCCTTTGTTCATAACTTTCATGCAGCTGACAAATTATCCTCTCGTGCCATCAAATTTGTCTTTCTTGGGTACTCTCGTATCCAGAAAGGCTATCGCTGCTATGATCCTGTTGGACGTCGATACTATGTATCTACTGATGTCACATTCTTTGAGCAAACAAGTTATTTCATACATACTGTGAGTGACATTCCTCTGGACCTCCCTCCTCCACCAATTGTCTATACTCGCCAGCGTACCTCTATACCTTCTACACCAGTGTCTATACCTTTACTTGTCTCTTTTATGTAGGATGATATGACCACTTTGGGTGCTCCCACCACTACTGTCCCGGATATACCTGGGGAGCTTCCTATAGCTCTACGTAAGCAAAAAAAGAAATGTACGTATCACCCCATGTCACATTTTACTTCTACAGATGGTTTATCTAGCCGTGACAAGAGATTTGCAGATGCTTTGAATTCTATTATCGTTCCAAGAGATCACTTCAGTGCAATGCAAAATCATAGTTGGCGACATGCCATGGATGAGGAGATGGATGCACTTAGCTTCCAGGGTACGTGGATCTTGTGTCGTGCCCCCTGGGAGTTCGCCCTTTGGCTTGTAGATGGGTCATCACGACCAAACAATCGTCTGATGGTTCTATTGACAGGTTGAAAGCCAGACTTATTGCCAAATTTCACACAAATCTTTGGAGTTGATTATTTTGAGACCTTCTCGCCTGTTGCCAGAATGGGGTCGATACGTACCATTCTATCTGTTGATGCCAACAAGGTTTGGCCCATTTATCAACTTAATGTGAAGAACGCCTTTCTTTATGGTGATCTTGAGGAGGAGGTCTACATGATGCAACCGTCGGGGTATGTAGTCGAGGGGGAGCATGTATGTCGACTATGCAAGGCCATTTATGGCTTGAAGCAGAGCCCAAAGGCATGGTTTGACAAGTTCACTATGGAGATCAACACACTTGGTTTTCAGAGGACAACATCTGACTACTCTATCTTTGTTAGACGACGACCTACTGGCACGATCATCCTTACTGTCTATGTTGATGATATAGTTATCACAGGAGATGATGTAGATGGTATTCAAGAGACCAAGGCCTTCCTCCAGAAGGTCTTTGTCACGAAAGATCTCGGCCAACTTCGTTATTTTCTTGGCATCGAAATAATACACACTACAGAGGGGCTCCATCTTTCACAGAGAAAGTACTGCCTCGATATTCAGACGAAGGCAGGACTTCTTGGATGCAAGCCATCTGGCATCCCTACAGAAGTGAGAAAATATTCAGCATTTACTGATCCAGCTTTTGAGGATGCACCATGATACAGAAGTTTAGTGGGAAAATTACTCTATCTCACTGTTACTAGGCCAGATATATCATATGCTATGAGCAGATCCAGTCAACATATGGAGAAGCCTCTTTACAGTCACTGGCAGGATGTTCTTTTAATCATTCGATATTTGAAGGAATCTCCCGGACGTGGACTTTTCTATGGGGTGAATGTACATACTAATATCTCTGCCTATACAGATTCTAACTATGCTAGCTCTCCTGAGGACCGTCGATCTACTATAGGATACACCATGTTTGTTGGGGATAACCTTGTCTCTTGGCGAAGTAAGAAGCATGCAATGGTATCCAGATCCAGTGCGGAAGCAGAATACAGGGCAATGGCTCAGGCCACATGTGAGATCACATGGCCTGTTTCTTTCCTAACAGAACTTGTCATGTCAGTCGCCACTCCTATACCCTTATACCGCGACAACAAGTTTGCTACGTATATCGTCACCAATCCAGTTTCCCATGAGCGGACAAAACACATTGAAGTTGATTGTCATTTTATCCGTGATGCAGTATGAGAAGGACGAATCAACACTCCACACATGTCCACTGAACTTCAACTTGCAAACATCCTCACAAACGCTCTTCCAAGGAAGCGCCTAATGTACTTAGTAGCCAAGTTGGACATGATCGACAGATATACTCCAACTTGAGGGGGGTGTTAGAATTATTATATTACAATTATATTGGTATCCTTCCGGGTTCCGTAACCCTTAACCCTTTGAATTCTGTAATCTTTAACCCTTCGGGTTCTGTAACCCCTCAGGGGTATTTATGTATTTTTCCTCTTGTACTCTCTAGGGTTTTTTCTCTATATAAGAGACCCTAGCCCTATAGAATAGACATCCCATTCGTCTCTCTTCTCCACAGCTATAATACAAACTATATATGTATTTACTAAAGTGCTCATATTTTCTACAAAAAGCGATGACCTTCTTGAACTCATAAATGATTCATCCTATTGGAAAGGCCCCTTATATATAGAGGGAAAAATGAGGCTGCTTATAGGAGAGCTAACTTCGCTCCCACACCCTATTTTCCTATATATATATTTATTTTTTAGAAAATAAATTCGTGAAAAATCATCACTATATCCCTATATTATATCGTTCAAGTTTCATGAGAAACAGAAACTCATACAACCTCCATCTAGACAGTCATTTTTGACGATCTAAGAATTGTTGAAATCAACCTCGTCTGGATGGAGGCTGTATGAGTCTCTGTTTCACACGAAATTTAAATGACATAATATAGGGATATAATAATGAAAATTCACGAAAATATTTTTCAAAAAAAATATGGGGAGAATGGGACGGTAGCTCCCCATCCCATTTTCCCCATATTTTTTCAATTTTTTGAAAAATGAATCTGTGAAAATTCATCACTCCATGTCTGTATTATGTCATTCAAGTTTTGTGAGAAACATAGACTCCTACTACCTCCATCTAGATAATCATTTTTTAACGGTCGTAGAATTGTTGAAATCGATCCCATCTGGATGGAGGTTGTAGGAATTTCTGTTTCACACACAATTTGAATGACATAACATGATGATATAACAAAGGAAAACTACGGAAGTATTTTTCAAAAAAATTTAAAATATAGAAAAAATAAGCCGGGAAAGTCAAGCTGACTCCCTTTGGAAGCAGCCCATTTTACTCACACACGTGTATGTATATACACACTTGGAGAGTATGTATATACACACCCGTATGTATACACACACACGTATGTATATACACACCCGTATGTATATACACACACCCGTATGACTAAGGGCCCGTTCGATAGGAGAATATGTATATACACACCCGTATGTATATACACACCCGTATGACTAAGGGCCCGTTCGGGAGATTATGTATATACACACCGGTATGTATATACAGAAGGATGTCGTTTCTCTGAAAAATTAAATGGCCAAAAGGACCCTAAGCCATGCAGCCGCTGCGGTGGAGGGCATTCCAACAGCTGGTTGAACTAGACAGTCATCCGTCATCCAAAGATCACCATCTCTACCTGGGTGTGTTTGGATAGAAGGTTTAGGTGGGTTAACCTGGTAGCAGGTAACCTACTTTTTGGTTTTGGTGTTTGGATAGAGGGTTAAACTGGGGGTGGGTTAGAAGTGGATTTATTGTGATATGATTGTATTGGAGTTTGAAAAAGTGAATAGTTATTGTGATTTGATTGTATTGGAGTTTGAAAAAGTGAGTAGAAGTGCGGTAGTTTATAATTTTTATATGATATGATGGTATAATATATTATTTTTTGATGGAATTGATGATGAGGAATTGATTTATTTAATTTTTTAAAAAGATAAAAAGTGGGCCCCACTTAGAAAGAGAAAAGGGTAAGCCACCCCAAGGGGGGTTTACCCCCCTAACCGAACACACACAATCCTATTTGCCGAAGAAAAAACGTCGATTGTAACTGTGAGCTACTGGATGATTGCCTTGTCATTTAAAAAGCTCCGCATCAGGGAAAGGAGGCCATGCATGGTGTTGATCATTGGATAGCCATGGCGTGGGCCCTACGCCACCGCTAAATCCATCCCCCCACCCGCCTTCCGAGCAAGTCAAAGCATTCAGAAATTTTTTAGCCCTTTCTCCCCCAACCACAAACGACGAGATTCCCACTCTTCCCAAGCGGGTCGTGCGTGTGTGTGATCGACAGAAACACAACACCCACCACCTTCTTTCTACTTCTGCACCATCCCCTTCTCCCAACCAACCTACCGCCTTCCTAGCTGTAACACAGATGTAGATAGATGTACCACCGCTAATCTTCCCAAGTCCAGTGCCCACCATCGCCGATAAGCCCGCCGCCCACCTCCGCCTCCTGACCACAATGGCCATGGATCCGTCCTCCCTCCTCGACCACGCCCTCTTCCTCCTCACCCCGACCCGCACCCGCTGCGACCTCTTCGCCGTCCCTCACCCCTCCGTCGGCGGCCCGCGCGAGAAGATCGCGTCGGGGCTTGTGGAGCCCTTCCTCGCGCACCTCCGCTCCACCCGCGAGCTCCTCCCCAAAGGCGGCTACTCCTTCAGCCTCCGTCCCTCCACCTTCCCTTCCCCGTGGTTCACCAAGGCCACCCTCGAGCGCTTCGTCCGCTTCGTCGCCACCCCGGAGATCCTCGAGAGGGTCGTCATCATCGAGAACGAGATCATCCAGATCGACGACTCCATCCGCAAGGAGGACCTCTCCGTCGGTGAGCTCTTAGAAATAGATCGGACTGTGTTGGATCTGTCGTTGTGACTGCTGGATCTGTTGCCTTTTGCAGCTAATGGCGCGGCTAAGAAACCCGCCGCTGCTACCTCCAAGGTGAGTTCGCATTTTGGACTTAGGTTGTGATTTTTCCGGGGAAACGACTCTGTGAAATCACTCTCCCTGTGAATGCTCTTGCAGGCGAGTGAAGATCTCGGGAAGGAGGACGAGGTGCAAGAGGAGAACTCCAAGTCAGTGGTTTTTTCAATATATTCTTTGATGGCCGGTGCTTCTTTAAACTGAATGATTCGTTGTTGTGATTTTAATCTGAATTTTTATTTGGGGGTGGTTGGAACAGGATTTGCCTTGTGAGGGTCTTGGAGAACAGGAAGATGATGCTTCTGAAGGAGCAGGGGATGGCGTATGCTCGAGCGTCTGTTGCGGGTTTCGAGAAGGGGAATATCGACAATCTCATATCGTTCGCAGATGCTTTTGGAGCGGATAGATTGAGGTATACGATCCAACCGGATTTACTGTGTCTCTTTGGCTTGCTTTTCACATGGGCATCTTTATTCTTTAACTTTTGTATGGATTCGTGTCAATGCATTGTGATATTTCGGTAATTCTGAAATTTTTAATGGCAAGGGGTTTCCTTAATTGTTTTATAAGCGATGTTGTGCAATCGAGGGTGGTTGGACAAGATATGAGCCCTAGTTTGTTGACAAGAAGTCAAGAACAACTAGATGCACCCTTGATTTTGGATATCACAAGGGGACAACATGAAAGTACCACATGTTCCCAAAACTATCGATGTCTACCTATGATGCTTATGCCATTTCGCTTGGGCTGCTCTCTGCTGCTTATTGCTCGGGCATGACTATGATTTACTTCTGGGTCAGATATGCAGTCATCTACTCGGTACCCTAGTACACGGGAAGTTGCCCATTCATGCTGTAGAATACATATATATATATATATATATATATATATATATATATATATATATGAGGAAAGGGAGCCTACTTTGTGAAGTAGGTAACTTACCTACTTCACATTTCATTTTTGCAATTTTTTTTATTTTTTCTCAAAAATGCCACCATGGGTTTTCATAATTATATCCCTCTAATATGTCGTTCAAATTTCATCAGAAACAGAGACTCCTACGGCCTCCATCCAGACAATCATTTTTTAACGGTCACAGATTTTTGGCTTAAAAAAAAACGGTCACAGATTTGCTGTATTTTACATGTTCTGGATGAAGGCCGTATGAGTCTCCGTTTCTGATGAAATTTGAATGACATATTAGAGGGATATAATTATGAAAATCTACAGTGGCATTTTTCAAAAAAAATAAAAAATTTGCAAAAATTGGATGTGAAGTAGGTAAGGTTACCTACTTCACAAAGTAAGCTTCCTTTCCTCTCTCTCTCTCTATATATATATATATATATGGAAAAGGAAAATGTACCCATTGGCACACACAATTGGCTAAAATGATGTATTTTTCAATTAAAATAAAAATCGAAACCGTTAATCTTAACTCATATTATAAAACATAACCTGTATTAAAATTTCGAACCAATGGGAATTCTGCAACCCATGCATTATGTGATGCATATTTCATTTCATAGGAACCGTTAATTGTTTATTAATGCATGATACTATTCACACTAGGGATTTGACATTTAGAACTTAGTGGGCACACAAAGTTGTATATGTCCATGGGCACATATTCCTTGCCCTATATGTGTGTGTGCGTGGGTGCGCGTGCATGCATGTGTGCGTGTGTGTGTGTGAAGATTATTTTATACATTTATTTATGGTAATTTTTCCTTGGAAATACATATGACCCCCTGCCCCACCTTCTTTTGGGT
This sequence comes from Ottelia alismoides, assembly GCA_037367405.1. Taxonomy (NCBI): domain Eukaryota; kingdom Viridiplantae; phylum Streptophyta; class Magnoliopsida; order Alismatales; family Hydrocharitaceae; genus Ottelia; species Ottelia alismoides. The sequence goes on along the minus strand of JAZKJV010000373.1, from coordinate 1,697,639 downwards.
ACGTCTTTGGCTTTACCTTTTTTAACTCAGTTTCTTTATTAATGTTCTCATTTGATTATTCAAAAATTGCTTATATCTCTTTTATTCTTGGGATCACTTATCTTTTAATCAAAATCTTTATTAATGTTCTCATTTGATTATTCAAACATTGCTTATATCTCTTTTATTCTTGAAGTCACTTATCTTTTAATCAAATTCCACTTCTTTTTCTGAACAATTCTGTGATCGTAAATTCAATATGCGGTTAACATCTAATGCTCCCCTTGCTATAATTGATGAAACATTTTTTTAACTGCTTCCCATGCATTTCACATATGTAATGGTTTTTGCTCAGCTGTACATAGTGGTTCTTGATGCGCCTTATCTGTTGCATCATTATAGACTTTATAGTTATGTACACTTGTAATTGTATGCGATGGACTAGAGAGGGAAACTTTAGTGTCTTGACGGGTTATAATCATGGATTTTTTCAATTTGTTATGTACGCAGGCTTTGAAAATTTTGATTTTTGCTATGGCGATGTTAAACTTGAAGGAATATGGTGATGTTCATAAGCTTTTTAAGCAATGTGCTAATATTGAAGGTGAGTAGCATAGGATGTTGGGAATGGTTAATATCGTGATTCACATGGTGTTGGAGATGAAGCGATGGTGGCATCGAGAATAAAACTATGGAGAAAAACACCTACTGTGCGGTTTGGTGCCAATCCATTCCATGATATAATTGGTGGCAACGCATAGTTGGTGCAGCGGTACACAAGCATGGTGCCTACTGTAAGGGCGACGGAGAAGAGAGTTGGTTGTTGAGAGATGATGTGGGTTGAGGGCTATTTTGAGGAGGTTTGGGCGTATTTATAATCAGTGGTGGTTTTACAACACCCTAACCTCCAAAGATAGTTCCACATCTAAAGCCCTTAAAGTGTGGATGTGGGTTATAAAGTGATGGGGATTACTACTTGACGACTTGAGCTTAACATTTTGGGTGGTTGTCAACGTGTCGATGTAGGCCCGAACTCAATAAGTTGTTCGGTTGGTTTTCTTCGTTAACAAATCAAGGGACCTAAGACTGGGACATTACAAATGATATCAGAGCCGATTTCTCTCTGATAGTGAAAATGGTTACCCAAGAGGTGGAGCTACCCCTGCAAAGAGGTAGGAGGAAAAGAGTACCCGTAGCGTGCAATCGTCATTATCAATGGGAATAAGTGATGGGTCATGTCACAACGAGGACGTTGCGAATATAAGTGGGGGAATTTGTAACACCCCAATCCCTAAAGATAGTCCCACATCTAAACTCACAATGTGTGGGTTATAAAGTGGCGGGGATTACTATTTGACAACTTAGGCTTAAGCATTTTGGGCGTGTTAACGGGTCCATTTGAACCCTAACCCAACAAGTTGTCAGAGTTAGTTTTCCTTGATAACGAACCGGGGACCTAAGTCCAAGACGTTACATGTTTGCCCCACTTTGTTCATGACTTTACTGATTCCCTGGCAAAATTTTTGAATGATTCTGCTTATATTGTGTCCCAAGCTGCATCAACAGGGAAAGATCTTCACGTAACATCTGTGGTAACATCTGTGATACCCATCATGCATTACTGGTATATGTATTTTCTGTAAGAATGATTGTTTTCTGTAAGAATGATTGTTTTCTGTAAGAATGATGGGCTGACTTCTTTTTTTTTCACAATAGAAGGTTATTCACTTAGCCAACCCAATTAACATAGGAAAATACTTAGGATGGTCAAAATCGAATCTTATTTACTGCATCATATTCCATCAGCCTTGCTTTAGTTTATTGTTAATTATTTGAATGTTACTGTCGTAATAACATTGCAGCTTTTCTTTTGGCGGCATTGTTTTATTGAAGAGTCTGCTTATTAATTTGAGAAGTTAATGGAAGATGGGATTGCAGTTATGATTATTTTTTATTGATATCCTTCCATGGCTGAATGGCTTGCTGATATCAAGGCCTTAAATGTCGGTTTCGGTCACCATTCGGTGACTGACCGAAACGGAATTTCGGTGGAAATTCGACCGAAATTTTGGTCATTTCGATCATTTTTTATACTAGAACCCCCATGTTTCGGTCATTTCGGCCATTTCCTTCGAATTTCGTTTTCGACAGGATATCGATATTCGACAGAAATTCGATTGAATTTCGCTGAAATTTGAGGCCATGGCTGATATTTCAATGATGATAGTGTATCCTTATTATGTAACGTAAAGCTTGTCTGTCCTATCTTAAACCCCTTCAAGATATGTCTTTTTGTATATCCAATTTCTTAATCTAATTCTTATTACATGGGATATCCAATTTGTGTTATCCGAAACGAAGAGCGATATTACATAAGATAAGACAGTGAGCCTTCAAACAAGAAGTGAGGGGGAAACTGAAGCTATAAATGCATGTCATGAAATTCTGCTTGAACTGTGAAACTTACCATATTGTTTAGAGGCACTATAGTGTGTATCTTGTTGAATGCATTATTAATGAATTGATGATTAAGTAAACTCTAGTAACCATCATTTGGCTGGTAATGACCCATAATATTTAGATACTTTTACACCAACTTTCCTATAATATTTCAAAATTACATGATAACTTCTAAAAAACATATAATAACGTCTTGAACCCTTTATGTTGAACCCTTTTAGGGTAAATTACAAAAAAGGAACCCATCTTTACGTTGATTCCCAATTGATGTGACTCATTCTCATCATCTTAGTACAAGTAAAATTTGTTTCGGACTCGCTTCACGCGTGGGCGAGTAGAGCTCCTCCCTGAGCTATCTTCCGGCGACCAGATCTTCACCGACAACCTGTTGTAGCCGCGGTGTGTTATGCGCGCGCACACACACACCCATTTCATCACAGTCCACCACCCTAGTCGCAGCACACCTCGGGACGTGCCATCACCCTCCATCATCGGGCGCGCACACATTGCCGTTGTCATCTCCAATGTGTGGGTGAAAGTCACATGCAATTGAGGATCGCCACACGCCATTTGATCGTCCTTGTCCCGTGGGTGACATCCATGGACGCAACGAGTTCCAGCTCTAGCCGTCCCACCGTATTGTTGGGGGTGATAACCTTGATCAACAGACGCTCGTGAGGAGCAAGCCGCTGTCATCGACGATACCATGGGCTCAATCGGATGGATGCGACCGTTCAGGAGGATGTTGTTGTTTGGTGACGAATATTCTCCACTTCCCTTGCTTTTATTCCATGCTATTTTAATTTGCATTTGTAGTGGACTTTATCTCATGTTTCAATTCCCAAAAGGTCAAGTTGGCCATAACTTTGTTGTCTTGTTACTCATCTGTGTTTGCTTAGAAAATATAAAAGAAACTTAATATTTTAGTCTATGTCACATGCTCAGCTTCTCTCATGTAGATTATAACTTGTAGTGGACTGTTGTGTGCCTTGAATTCAATGAAGTGTGAGAAAGTTGACATATTGCTCATCATGTGATAGGGGATTGTATGTAATTGAAGAGCCCATTATTTTTTGCATGATTAAGCTAGTGAATATCACTCCATTCATGTTATTTGTTGCCACCTTGCTAATTAAAGAAATACAACTTGATGTGTGGTATATGGGTATGTAATTGCACCTAAACTTTTTACCCACACAACTTGGTAAAATTGCTAGTTGGCCACTTGTATTAGTTGCATATATATTGCATAAAATTATAAAAGGGATTTTTACCCGGCAGACCCTATAAACTTTTTAAATTACCTCTACGACCTTTTGCACAACGTAATTACCCCATCGACCATAAAAATTATCCTAAGAGCCCCCACGGGCTTCAAACAGATTACCCGGAGGGTTCATGGGGTAAGAATTAGCAAGTTTACGGGGTCGAGGGAGGAATTATGTTGTTTCAAAGGTCGTAGAGGTAATTGACAGTTTATAGGGTCTACCGGGTAAAAATCCCATTATAAAAATGCAACTTATCGTGATGATTTTCATTACCATGTCTTTACATATTGTTGAATAAAAGCATGTTGACATAGTTCAAAATCTCATAAAAATTGATAAAAGTTCAAAAATCTTGCAATAAAAATCAAGTGACTGAATTTTGCTTGATAATTTGTGTTGTTAATTTAATCACAAAATCACACTCGTATCCCTATGTATTCATCGTATTTACCACTATACGGTTAATGTTTATATTTTTGAATGTATGAGTTTGTTTTTGACGGTTGTAACAACACTTTAATCGATTAATTTCACTTACTAAAATCGTAGAAAATCGCTGCATCACCAATGTAGAGACTCATCTTTAGATTGTAACAATACGGGACTAAGTCATTTGTTGTCCTAAATTGAGGTTTCCGTCAGTGTGCCGTTAAGTCATAAAGTATTTTAAATATATAATTGTCCTTAGAATGCTGATTTTGCCCCTTTCTTCTCCAATTTCTTCTGCCTCTTTTCATCTTCTTTCCAATCCTCCACAACACCTCCAGCTACCTTCTCTCTTGACTCGATCAAGAACCCCAACCTGATCAGTCCCATATCAAGATCCCGTCTATGCAAGTTCACACATTTCCCCCGTTGTTGTAGATTGGGTTCAATCGCTTCAACGACACGACTAGATGAGTGCTAGATCACAGAGGCTCTTAAGCTCTTCTCCTTCGTGTTCTAGCGGATGACGGATCTACTACTTCTTTAACCGAGACACAACTGATCGGCAACAAATATTAGAGGTTGAAAGGAACTCTTCTTCCTCTGTATCTTTGTCGCGAGTGGGTGCTGCTGGAAAGGGTCTCGTCTTTAACTGAGGGGATTCGGGCTTCTGCGTTTCATCCTTATTATCCCTTTACATTGTTTCAATCATGGAGACTAAACAAATATATGAAGGTGATTGCGAGCCTTACATGTCTAAGTGATGATAGATCATGAACTTGCCATGGATGTGATGGAGAATCTCGAGGTACTAACGATCACGACAATCGTCGCAGAGTGCTTGGCGGTGTGGGAGGCAGTGTCGGGTGAGACGATGTAGCTGAGGAGGAGCTTGTAGATGATCTGTAGGTGGGGCCAGGTGGGGTCACAACAAGGGTCCTCTTCGGCTTCGATCTCAGTGACATGGCAAGAGAAGATGTTGGAGGAGACCATGAGGAGGAGGTTTAGTTGGAGGTTGTTAGGGAGGGGAGGGTGGGGTTGCTGGAGGTAGTCAACGAGCTTGAGGAGGGCGAGGTGCTTGGCCTCCTCGTGGGGGACCTTTAGTGTGTTGGAGAAGTCAAGGGGGAGGGAGCAGATCTGGAGTTTATGGAGGAAGAGGTTGGGGTGGGAAGAGGTTGGGGTTGTCCGGGGAGGGAACGTCGTAGAACAAGGGGAGGCTCTAGCAATAATGTGGATGGGCATTTGGATGTCGTCGGTGTGCAAAGGGTTGGTGAAGGAGGTGGCGGGGATTTGGATGGGACCGGGTGCGGAGGTGACGATATCGAGTGTGGTGAAGAACCTCAAAAGGGAGAAAAGAGAGGGCATATCATCATTCTTGGTAAAATTTCAATGGTCATCTAACATTGTTAGTTGCTTTAACATCATCATAAACATGAGTACCCTATTTGTTACAATATAAAGATGAGCCCCTACATTGTGAACCGATGTAAGGATGGGTTCCTTTTTTGTAATTTACCCTATGTTTTCACCGTAAACCCCTATTATTATTGTCCACCAACTAACCAATTTTGACATTAAGCCTTCGTTTGGTTGCAGGGTTGGGCAGGGTTGGGTTGGGGTACCCCGGTGTACCCCTCCTTCCAACCCTCCCAATCCTCCTCATAGTTTGCTATTCACAGGGGTACCCCAACCCAACCCAACCCTGCCCAACCTGCAACTATGGGAAAATGCTTTGTTGTTGTTGTATTTCTCCTTTATCCATGCTTCTCCTTTCCTGTATCCCTTTAAAAAGTCATTTTTCTTTCTCTTTATTCATTTTAGAAATAAGAGAATGACTTGCACTCATACCCTTGGCCTATCTTTTATAAACAGTGTAGCAAGAAAATTAAAAGCATGCCCTTCTTAAGAATACGAATATTAACAAGCAAAAATAAACCAAACCAAAGCGGAGAAGTTTATCACCCCCAAATTGGAGTGTAGATGTCAAATAGGCTCAGCCTAGGACAACACTGCTTGAACTGGTACTTGAGAAGAGCTTTGATGCAAAGATTTGCCACTTTACGTTGTGAACAAGTGGGAGATGTTCACTTTGAATGGAAGGAAGGGACCTTCAGCTCACGGAAGGCTTATTTCTCTATTCTTCCCGCCGTCGTGCCTTCGGATGCGGCTTTTCTAAGACATTGCAAGCTCATTTGGGATCTCAAGCTACCAGAAAGGATTGGCATTTTTCTGTGGATTCTTAGGCGTGGAAGATTGCTTACTCGCGATCGCTGTGCCTCGATTTTCCCGACTGTCACGGCCTTGTGTGGTCTATGCGGTTCCGATGTTGAGACGTCCAGCCATCTTTTCCTTCACTGCAACCTCGTGCGGCCCATTTGGGATGACGTGGGATGGGTGAATCGTTCCGCGATTGAGGATTTCTGGGAGAGCTTATCTACCGCTGCTAATCGCCCGAGGGAGGAAAGACTTATTCCCATTGCGCGTATCTGGAGTATTTGGCTGGGAAGAAACAAATTGCTTTTTGCGGGGCAGAGATTTTATAAGGAAAATACTGGTATCGCTGCAAATCGCTTTTGTATTGATTGGTCATCCGTGTAGCGTCTTTTGGGAGGCGGATGGTATCCTTTTTGATATCATCTACCTTTACTTTTTATTTTCTTTCCCACTGTAAGTATTTTCTATCTTCTACCTTAATATTATGGGGCGAACACCTATGAGTGTCTCCCCCTCTTTTGAGTGTCAAAAAAAAAAACAAGTGGGAGATGTATCGCTCTAAATCAAAATGAGATGTATCGTTCTAAATCTAATCTCACATATAATAACAATTGACATCGACATGTTTCATCAGTTTGCGGAAGACTAGATTGTTAGCTAAGAACAAGACTAGATTGTTAGGTAGGAATATGATAGCTTTATTATCACATCTCAGCTCTTTATGTACATCAACACGATGGTGGAGTCGCTCATGATTAAACATTTCTACACAAATAAGTGCTACTCCATGTCATATTCCTATACTTTTGATTTTGCACTTGGCCATGCTACTACAATCGACCTCTTATTCCTCCAAGTAACAAGGTTTCCATCTACCTAAGTACAAAATATGTAGTGGATTTTCTATCTACCGTGTGTCCTACCTAATCAACATGTGTACATGCCATCAACGAGAGCCCCATTATTTGAGATGCATTTGATAGGTGAGGAAGTAACTTATCTCGACCTAATTTGGTTAGATGAATAAAAGAAACACATTTGAAAATCTTGGGAGGGGTTACTTATCATTCCCGATCAAGAAACAAAAGCAGACACTTGTTCATTCAACATTGAAGATGTCATACAATTTATGATCAACACGTAGTCAAACTAAATTGCCTCTACAATTCAAGAGGACCGGTATGATGGGCAAGAAAAAGTTTCAGTCCCATCAAGAATATGTTGATGTTTCTTCAACCCCATTATCCTTTGAAGTATGAGCATACGTTGTTTGGTGGATGAGTTCTTGTCAAAAAAAGGAACTCATGCAAGAATTGTGAATTTCAAGCCCTTATTAGATCAAACGATTTTAACAAAACCAGGAAGTTAATTTTGATTTTCAAAACTGAATTTTGGATAACACTAAGGGTATGTTTGGTTACTGGGATGTGGTGGGTTGGGGTAACCACCTGTGAATAGTAGATGTTTGGATGGTCATGAGGGTTGGAGAGGGTTGGAATAAGGAATGTGATGTGATGTTACATTGATTTGTGATGGAATTCCAACCCAGGAATGGAAGGGGGTAAACCAAATGACTCCGGGGTAACCCAGTAACCAAACGGACCCTAATGATTTATACATATCTTTCAACAAAAAATTCAAAACAGAGGGCAATGATCATGGACTACAAGATGTAACACGTGCCCTTAACGATTTGGTGTGTGATTAGGATCATAAATATTTAAATGCAATAAATGAACTAAGGAACTAAAATAGGCTGCTGATTGGACATAAGTACACATTAATGGTGTTCCTCAATTGATGAGACAATCCAGCCTGATGGTAGCAATGATTTGCAGGATTTGACACAACAAAACTTATAAAGAGGTAGATGTCCAAAGATAAGGTCCATAGCAAGCAAAAGTAATTCTGGTGGATAAGGTGGCTGATTCAGCATAGGGAGATTGCAACAATATGTAAACATGTTTCTTCTCACAACTGGATCCAATCGCCCAATTTGTTAGAATATATTGAAACACAAGTGAAACGCGATAAAAAAATAGCTATGCAATTTAGTTCCTTTGCAATCAGTCTAAGAGAAATGATACTCAAGGGGACGTTCAAAGCAATAAGAACATCAACAAGTCATATGTTAGGGGTAAGTTGTACTTTCTCTACACTAGTGACTGGTGAGAGTCAACCATCAACAACAAAATACTCATCATATGGTGAGAAAAGTGATGTTATGATGAAGATGACGAGCAAAGCTTAACCATGAGTTTGTTTTAAGGGAAGAAATCGGTCAATTACATGTATGCATGTAGTAAAGATTGATGGTTATAAACAAACTACACTATTAAAAATTGGGATCATGGATTGTTATATGAGACATCTTATTGGGTATTACCAGGTCGTGCCGGTGGGCTCATTGGTATGGGCCAATGTTAGCCCAATCTTGGTTGTTTATTTAATGGGTCAAATTTTTGGCCCGAACCTGACTCAATATAAGTTGGGAATATAAGTTGGGCCGGGTATTGTGTCGGGCTCGTGGGTCGGGTTGACCCAAGCAAATACCCATTCTTATGTAGGAGCCAACTGGCCATACAACCATGTATATGCTGCGGGGCACTGGAATCCACAAACCAATCTATGTCATCTCAAGAGATACATACAATCGAATATGAATAAGGTATACCCAAGGGATCGACTTGGGCGATTGTCTTAGAGAACCCACCAGATGATGATGTAGAAATGGATTGACCAAGAAGTGTATCAACTCTGTTAGCATCTTAAAGTAGATCCTCATAGTCAGAATGAGAGACAATGATACTGGAATCAATAGTTTTAGCAATAGCCTCCTCTTGATACATGCCTATCATACTTGATCCATCACATCTTCTTAATGTGATCATGATAGTTAATGAAGGAATGCCAAAAATAACCTCTTCCTGTGGTCCTCTACCTTGACCATGTTACGTGTATCAACCACATGCCCACAACGTTGAGGGATATCTTATACTAATCCATGATATGAACTTGTCTTGGTAGAAAACATGCCCAACATACTTGATCCATCAGATCTTCTTAATGTGATCGTGATATCTACTGAAGAAATGCCAAAAATAACCTCTTCATGTGGCCCTCTACCTTGCCATGTTACATGTATCGACCACATCATGCCCACGATGTTGAGGGATATCTTATACTAATCCATGATATGAACTTGTCTTGGTAGAAATACTGATCGAGATGACTTGTATTTAGTATTAAGAACATTAAGGAAATGGCCACCCACACGCTGCCACATCTAACATTTGCAAATTAGAGTATAGGAGCTTAGTTGCTTGAATGTAACCTTCTAAGCGCCAATGCTATACCATCCTAACATAGATGAGCAATGGTGTGATGAATACAAAGAACTCTCACATTCTTCTCCTGTGAACAATGTCTCGCAAAGTATCCCATATTTCCTTTACATTATGATATTACATAATCTTTCCATGATATTCGGGAATGCATAGTATAATGTATGAATGAACCATCACATTGTCCTTCCATATCATCCATTTGTCAATATGTACTTTCGTCTTTGACATATGTAATGTAAAAGTATGCTCTTTGTGACACCCCTAGGATCCAGATACGCATGTTCCACATTCGAAATACAATCACATGAGAAAAAGCAGAAGAAAGAGAATTGAAATGTTTCTATTTACATAAGTATCAATACAAAGGTCCGTGCTTGTAGACACACACAGACGTCCATTCTCAAAAGAGTATACGCATATACATGTCTCTCAATGGGTTACAAAAGAGCTAGCAGGAAAGTAATAAGAAATTGTACAAGTGCTACAAAAGTATACACACCCTAGATGGTGCAGTTACCACAAGATCGTGTCTATCCCAAGCTTCTCATGCCGCGCTTGCTCCTGAGCACCTGTTGGATCTACACTAATGGGTACATTATGAGTAATTGCTTAGTAGGGCACAAACAACAGTAGAAAGTAAATGTAAATTGAAAAGTATGCAAAAGAGCTATGAAAGGGTAAACTAACCCGCAATGGCACTATCGCAACCACAACCTCTCTGTGGAATACCCTTGACTCACCATGAGCTGAACGCAACCGAAGCAATTGAATTCCACTAGCCAATAGTAAGAGTCCTTAATGGCACGGAGCACGAGTTAAGGTAGTTAGAAGATCTGACAACACCACTGGCCAAAGCCCACCTCACACCGCCAAAACTCAACAGCTGTGAGAACCAACACCCTCTTCACTAACCACTTTTTAGAACTCTCCTTGCAGAGATGAGTTTCAAATAGCTGGAGATGCAGCTGTTGAAGTATGTAATAGATGGGTAATTGGATCTCTCCACGATCCAATTACCCCCCTCATGTTTAGTCCCACATGGATGAGCGATGGGACTCCGGTCTGTCTGTAGGGCTATATAAGAAGTTCAACCCTCTGTACTCATTGAAAAATTCTAGTGGACAGTCTTACCCTTTGAGGCCTTCTCTCGTGGTTTCATCTCGCTCCTTAGGGAGTAGGGTTCCACGTAAATCTCAAGATGTTTATGTTTTGATTCTTATTTCCGATTCTGCTTCCGCATTCTTTATATTTCAACAGGGTATCAAAGAAAGTCGTTCTTTGATTTCGAGAATTCTTTATGTTATGGCAATTTTATTCTGTTCTCAAAAGCTGCTCGTTTTTTATTGAAAATCTGAGCATTTGTAATGTTAAGAAATGACTTGTATTTTTTATTTTAAGATTGTATGGGGCCATGTACAAGTCTTTCTTCTCCAATCACAAGAAAAGATCCTCTTCCAGGTGGCTACCCATCAGATCTACAAGTAATCTACATACAAATCTCCTTCTCTAAGCCATTCATCCATGCGGCATACACACGTCGATGGAGGCAGAGGCACACCAGGCTACGTCGTCCCAATGCAAGATGCTCCCATACGGTCCTCACATGATCCATCCTAGGCGGTATGGGTTCTTGGAACCCTACTCGACCCATCCTTCATCTGAGAGGCAACAAAGATGAAAAGTACACTACAAAAGAGTACCCTCGAGGGCATCGTAAGAACTACTGCGGGACGTGAAGTCGTTGAAAGAGTACCAACTTGCTTCGTAAAAGAAATCACCGCGATATGTCAAATAACGTGTCCCTCAGTTCACACCCTCATGGGATTGCGACCGTCTAAGTTTCTCCTAGAAGCCTAAGGGTGTATGCCCCTTCCTTGGTGATGTTTATTCCAGCTACCCATGTGTTACCAAAGGAAGACCACCACAACATGTAAAGATTCACCGCATGAAAACTCATCTAGTGAACTCGTATACTCAAGATTCTTGTAATTAGATTCGTACATAAAAGATGCTCTCTCAGGAGGCTTACCACACAAGATTTGAACTTATGAAATTGCTAGACCCATTTCTTTTCTTTTAATAATTAATTATGACAAATTATTATATTTATCCATATCATAAGGTCATAGGTGAGTCTGCCTTTTTCATGCTCCAAAACATTCATTTTTTAGGTCAAAATGGGTCAATAGTTCCAAAATGATCGATCGAATTCCCTGACTAATCAATCAAATACTGATCGATGAATCCTCATTCAATGATCGATCATTTTAGTCCCCCTGATCGATCAACTTATATAGCATTGGTCGATCGTTGCTGATCGACGAATGTATCCAGACTGATAATCAGCCTTGTAGTTGGTCTACGAGTCCACGCTTGAAACCGTCCAGATCATTGATCCGAGCATATGCATGTAATCACCATCCCAACAACATCATGGGGATATAATTCTTATTTTAATACGGTACTCAAATCTCCTGGATTTGCCCTTAACACATCATGATACAAAATAGAAAGATGTTAAAATACGGTCCATGCGAAACTGTCCAGATCTTTGATCCGAGCATATGCATGCAATCATCATTCCAACCTCATTACGGGGAAGTAATGTTTATTTCGACACGATACCCGAATCTCCCAGATTTATCCCAAATACATCACGCTATGAAAAGGTTATTCGACAAAACACGATCCAATCACGAGGAAAACACAGTCAAACCTATCCCATATAATCTCCCAAACCATTAAGTGGATGTGTGTGTGAAAATGCCACGAATCCAACAATAAGAGGGGGGCTGAAAGTCATACCTTTGGGGGTTGTTCTCCTGGGACTTCCCTTGCTCGAACGACGGTTCCGAGGTCATGCACACAAAATGTACACCATCCCAACGATCTCCTCGTTGAGCTCTTTGCAATTGCAGTCTCAGATCATCAATCAGACAACTTTTAGCAACGGTGTTTGAGATCCGATGACCTTTTCCGACTAAGAGGAGCTCCGATGAACCTCTAAAAATTGGTTCAACCACCTCCCGTTATATAGGGTGGCTTGAGCCTTAATGGATCTCATGCGGACCCAATTCGGATTCAGATCCATTAGTCGATCTATGATCTTAAAACACACGTATTCCTTTTGTTCGAACTCAGATTTCAATATTCTTGTACTCGTTGGAAAGATCTCAATGAGTACTGCGCAATAGAGTGCTTATATGATTTGGATATTGGATCAAGTTAGGAAATTAAGAAGAATGTGGTCTGATACTTAGGGGTCTTACAATTTTTATTTTGTATTTTAAGTCAAAGAATAAGAGTTGACACCAACAAGATTTGTTGGTATCATCTAATTTCATTACATTGAAGAATGGGTGCGATTTAAATTACAAATGACATACCATAGAATGAACTTGAATCGAAAGGAGCTCAGGGAGAAGCTAATTGCACCAACTAAAGAAGACCAAAGAGACAATTGATCATGAGGACAATTGCAAAGCATGGTCTCAAATTTCAACGAATTTCGGTCGAATTTCTGTCGAATATCGATATCCAGTCGAAATCGAAATTCGACCGAAATGATCGAAATATGGGGGTCCTAGTACAAAAAATGTCCGAAATGATCGAAAATTTGACAAAAATTCCATCGAAATTCTGTTTTGGTCGTCACCGAAATGGTGACCGAAACCGACATTTAAGGTAAGGCCTTGTTGCAAAGTCTCGAGCTTAGGTCCCTAATCCATTATCGAGCTTGACAACTTGTTGGGTCGATCTCGATTGGACTCGTTGATAGCCATCTAAAATGCTTAAGCCCTAATTGTCAAGCAGTAATCCCTCACTCATATAACCCATTCTCACACTTTATGAGTTGCCTATATGGGACAATGTTTGGGTTGTTATAATTTCCCCTACTTATATTCACAATGTCCTCATTGCGACATAACTCATCACTTATTGTCAGTGATAGTGGCGGTTGCACGCGTCAAGTAGACTTGTCCTCCTATTCTATGTAGGGGTGACTTCACCTCTCAGATAACCCTTTCCACTATCAGTGGGAAATTTGCTCTGATACCATTTGTAACATCTAGGCTTAGGTCCGCGGTCCATTATCGAGGAAAACTGGCCGTAACAACTTGTTGGATCTAGCCCGATTGCACCCATTGACAACCACCCGAAATGTTTAAACCCATGTTATCAAGTAGTAGTATCCCACTCTTATAACCTACTTTCACACTTTGTTAGTTGCCGATGTAGGACTATGTTTGGATTGGGTTGTTAAAAAGCGATTGGGGCCTGAGCATTGTTAGCCTTGAGGCTATTAACAAGAAACTTCTCGGCTAATGTGTTCCTTGGATTTGGACAGTGATTCCTACCTTCTTTTTTCTTTACCGAGGAGGATCTATGGTATTTCAGTTGGCATTTCCTTGCAACCTGGGTTGGTGCATGCCCCTTCGAAATTCTGAAAGGGGGTGTACTCTATTCTTCCTGAGATGCCCCGTAGCCGAGGACGATGATGCTTTTCACTTTTGGCTGGACGAGTGGACTGGCCAAGGGACTTTGCGTGACCAGTTCCCCTGTCTGTTTTTCTGTGGATATGGATCATTAGATAACAGTTGATAAGGCTCGAGACAATGGGGCATAGTAGCCCCACTTTTATCTGAACTTTCAGACCAACATGTGGAGGAGTTTATGGCACTGACTTGGTTACTCTCCATATCGGAGGGTCCTAATGGACGGGACCATTGGACATGGAAGGATGCCCCTTTTACAACGAGGCTTACGAGGTGCTTTATGCATTGATTGTTTTTAACCATGAGATTGCAACATCGATGTTCATGCAAATTTGGTGTTGGAGGGTCCCCTTACATGTCGAAGTCTTTCTGTGGCTGATGGAGAAGGAGCATGTGATGATGGGTACCTGGAGGACCATGTTGTTCCAGGGGTATGACGGCTCCTACTTGCGTTGTGTCGATGGGGTGGAGGACATCGCTTAACTTTTCTTCTCATGTTCTGCATCAAGAGACACCTGGGAATAGTTCGATCTTGATGGGGCTCTCTGTAGTGAGTGCCCTGGTCTTTTGGGAATCTAATGGGCCGTCTCGGCATGTTTTTGATCTCGGAGAAGCTTTGGGTGTTAGCCGTTCTTTGGGTGATCTGGCTTGCAACGACTTTTTGTGGCGAGAGATTCTACATGGATAATGTCCTGGAACATGCCATGATCCTATGAGATTATTGATCTTGTAATTTTGATACTTGTGAATATAAAGTTTTTGGGTGCTTATCTTTACAACATCGCATCCTTTTTCTTTTAAAAAAATCTTAACAAGTAACACTAATCTTAATGACTTGGCTTTACGTGCATCCTCAACCTTGTATTGACTAAAATACTTTTGGGGTGACATCTCTTACAAGCATCGTCAATACTTTGAAACAACTCTTTATTTCACAGTTTCTGATTTCTCTCAACATGTAGGGATGCCTGCATAAACTTTAAGGAACTATGCAAGGAAAAAGAGCAAGATAAACTTTGGATGGATGAACTTGCTGCACTTGAAGCATCACGTGCAGCACACCTGTCTTATCTTGGAGCTTCAGGAGTTACACTTACAAGTGAAGTGAATGCTGAGAGTCAACAACATCAAAATGGCGCTGATGATTCTGTGCGGGCGCAGATAGCCAACGGTAATAGAGGTTTATAATGCACCATATCATGGAAATATCTGCAACTTGTAAAATGGGTTCCAAGTAAATAACTTATATTGTTGAACCCATCTAACTTTTGTTACACAAAATTAGGCTTGCTGCACACGTATAATTCTTAGCAAAACTCTTAAAATTCGACTAAGTTATTTTTTGTTCATATAAACTCTTGGTACTCTATAAAATTTTAGTACGGTTCCATTTGGTTCAGCCTTTCAGGTGGATTCCTTGTTTCATTTGCAATTTGCTGGCATGAAACCCTCAACGCTCTCTCTCTATTCTGGTATAATATTTTTGTAATTTTATAATGTTATAAACTTTCCTTTTCAGGTGCCGGATCTATGCCTTGGAACTCTGGACCATATATGTATAGTTTTCAAAATCCTGGTCTTCCAGGATCGGCTCCTTTTCCTGGCTATGCATTCCCTTTTCCTGGCATCCAGATGATCCCTCCATATCCTGGTTATGCTGAAAATTTCCATTGGTCTCATCGTGGTGACGAAAAAGATGTAGATGGAAGCCGGTCTCATGGCATGTCAGAAAAATTACACAGAAGTGCAGAAACTACTCGCAGCTCCAGGGATGCATATAGTGACAATGATAGTTCTAACTCCGAAAGTGAACCTGATGAACACCATGTTTCAACGGATGCAGACTCTTCCAGGAAAAGTCATCGCCAAAAAAAATCCAAGAAGAAGTCTTCAAGGACCGTGGTTATCCGCAACATCAACTACATCTCGAAAGGGCGCCATGGGGAAGATGAGGACTCTATTAAATCTTCTGGTGAGGATGATCTAATTGACGGGGATTCTTTGAGGCGACAGGTAGAAGATATAGTTGGTTCTTTTGGAAAACATCAGAACTCAAGTCGGCATCATGGCAAGAACAAAGGCGATAGAAGAAAGTCTGGTAGTGCAAATGTATGTACAGAAAATGATGATAAAGTCATGGAAGATGACACTTCTCCCAACAAGTCCAAAGAGAAAACTGGTGGAGGCTGGGATGCTTTTCAAAACATTTTAATGAGAGACGAGTCACATTCTGACGAGTTAGATAAGGGAATCAAAGATGCCCATGTAGAAGGTAGTACACTGCAACAAGTAGACATTGCCAGTGAATATTGTACAATAAAGAATGACAAGATTATGCCATCATCCACAGCTAGATACCAACCTCACAATGAACTTGAGAAAGGAACTAAACCAAAGATATTAACAACTGATCCTCTTATAGAGACTGCAATGGGTGCCAATTCTGCTGGCAATGGCAGCTTAGGAAATTTTGAATCCATCGAAACTAATGGACGCATAATCAAGAGAACCCATGGTGGTGGTGATGACTTGTTGGTCTCTGAAAGAATGAAGTCGGAGATGAACACCCATGAAGTGTTATCAAACTTTGACGATGAATCGTCTACTTACCGTGGTCGAAGAGATGGTGACTGGTTCCCTGTCTCTGGTTCTGAAGGTCAGTTTGCAAGAGAAGGAAGTAGAGGCCGTATGATTTTTGATGGTGAGAAGTTCGTGAGAACTGAAAATAACATTGTGCACAAAGAAAGAACAAGATCAGATATTACAGTTGATGATTCCTTCATTGCCCCAGTTA
This sequence comes from Ottelia alismoides, assembly GCA_037367405.1. Lineage (NCBI taxonomy): Eukaryota > Viridiplantae > Streptophyta > Magnoliopsida > Alismatales > Hydrocharitaceae > Ottelia > Ottelia alismoides. The sequence continues at coordinate 1,680,655 of JAZKJV010000373.1, read as the reverse complement.
GAGATGTGGTAATAGAAGAACAATCATCATCATTGTGGGGAACGGATATTAATATGATTTCAGGAGCTGCTGCTAGTGGCCCTAACAGTAAAGCCTCTGACAAATCCAAGGAAACCCGAAAACCGGAATTCTACGAGCCTGAAGAACTTCAACTGGTGTTTGAACGTCATACTGAGGTTGAAGACATCCATGCCTCCTGGAACCCTGAAATAGAATTTAAAGCTGATGTCACACATGCTATCATTGAGGAAAAGAAACCTGTCATAGAAGCTGAAGCTACCAATCCTTCAGAGGAGAAGACCCCGCCTAACACCAAATCTACAAAAGCCAAGAGCCAGATTCCTCCTAAGACTAGCCTGTTAAGCCGATCTGCCACAAAGAATAAGCTGGAGGCTTTATCAAGGCCCAAAACAATATCGACTGTAAACCAGAAAGGAACCAATATGAGCAAGTCAGCAAAGGTAAGAGTCCTATTCATTTTTATTTTTAATCTCAATTAGGCATGCCCCAATGATGCTTATTTCGGAAGTTCAACTGCATTCGAAAAGGAAAAAAAATGAATCCTTATGTAAATGCTAATTAAAATTGAAGACTTGTGGGTCCATGAATCGGCTAGACGTATTCAACAAACTTTAATCTCTCTCGAATTGCAGGAGGAAGCGGAGCGGAAGAGGATTGAAGAATTACGGATTCAAAGGGAGAAGCGAATTGCTCAGAGAAGTGCAAGCATGGGAAGCAGTGCAGCTTCCAAACCGAGTAGCACAGAAAGGAGAACCTCTCTAGGGAAATCGCCAGCCTCTCAACCAGCCAAGCAGCATGGATTTGGCTACGCAGCTAAGTTTTCTGCCGAGAAGGTTACTGCCAAGTAGAGTAGACTTTATATCCAATTGTGCCATACTTGTATTTACTACTTCCATGGTTAGGTTTCATATCTGAATAAACCAATGATAGCAGCTGCAAATGAGCATTCGTGAAAGGGAATTTGCAACACTTTAGGTCAAACATTTCGAGGGTTATTATTTATTTTTTGGAATGGAACCTAATAAGTTGTGTATAAAGTCTGTAGTTTGTATTCTTGAAACTATATCTGTGTGTATTCATAACTGCTATTCCAGATTGTACTCAATTCTCCCCTCCTCTGGAGGTATTAAAGAGTGATATATTGCCGATGATTGGGTGATGGATTCTGATTCCTGACTCATGTTTCCATGAATGATTGTCGGCGCATGAATCTGACAGCAATGTAATATTCTTAGTTGTGTTACTTGAATCATATCTCGAGGGTCATCTGCTTTCTCAAGTTTCAGTTCTGTTATAAAGCACAGTAGCCCGTTCTCAGACCTGGAAACTATTAGCTTGCAGGTATCAAAGCATCTCAAGATCAAGTTGATCATGTTGCCGTTCAAGTGATGAATCAAACTCAGGATGGAGATTGGACATGGGAATGCCAAGAGCTCCAAGTGATTGATCATGTTGCGCTGATATCATGTTGCGCTGATATCATGTGATATCATGTGGAGCAAGGCGGTCTTTGAGGGTTGGAGTGATGGACTCGCTTTGGATGAATGAGGCTCGAAAGTCCTGTAAAGTATATCCTCCCCCAACCGCTACAACTCCTCCCACAGTCCCCTCCCTCCCACCACCAACTCCCATCTCGAACACCTTCCCTACCTCGAATGGCCTGTCCTTCGCCCCAACCACCACGACTGCACATCACTTTGCCGTTATTTCTTGGAGCTTGAGGTTCTTGACGTTGCAGTCATCAACGACCGTCACCTTTGATTTAGGAGAATGAGGGAGAGGGAGGAGAGGAGAGAGGGAAGAGTAACAGAGAATAAAAAAGCCATTGGATATGAGTATGTTTAGGTTAGCTCAAAGAGTGCACTGTTCAGCTAATAGAGAAAAGTAACAATAAGGTGAATTAGGGTGTAAATATGAATTATAAAAAGGTTAGACTGTAAATATGAAATTACACAATGATATGCATGTAATGTTAATAATCAACATATCAATAAAGAAAGCTTTTAGAGAAATCCTTTTGTTGGATTCTCTGAGAAGTCACTTCTAAGTTGGCTTCTTTGAGAAGCTATTATTAGCTTCCTTGAGAAGCTAGCTCCATAGTTGGGTTCTTTAAGAAGCCATCACTTGTTCTAGTATACTCCATTGGTCTCTATAAATAGAGCCCTTGAGGTTGGAGTGTAATCAACCAAGAGAAGAAAGAGAGAAGTAGAGTGAGTAACCAAGAGAGTTGGAGAGCCACTAAGTATATTAGAGAGGAAAGTATATAGATCTTGAGTGGTGTATAGTTAGAGAGTATAAGTGAGTGCATGCAAAGCGGTGTATATTTTGGGGTGTTGTATTGTATAATTATTGTTAATGTATGTTCTAGTGTGTCATTATATTGTCCTTGTAGTATGATTCCAATAATTGGTATCAGAGCATTGTTAGTGTCCTAATTAGTAAGGGTACAATTAAGTTAGGTCCATCTAGTTGCAGTAGAGGTCTTTAAATAAATTAGAGGAGCCTATGTCTGTGTGTCCGGTCAAGTCTTGAGTTTTTTTGGTAAGGGGAAATTCTGTCTGTGTGCAGTCAGGGACTGTAATCGGGATAGGTCTAGGACCAACTTCGCTAGGCAAAGGAAAAATATAGTTTACCAAAATTATGACGGATCCCTTCAACACAGGTTTCAGGATCAAGAATTTGAACGGGCACAATTACAATTGTTGGAGGACCTGCATCGAATTTGATATAGAAGAGCAGGATCTCTGGGAGATTGTTGGAAGGAGACGATAGAACACCACCACCAAAGGAGAATGCGATGTCTTGAGGAAATGGAAGATCAAGGTTGGTAAGGCAATGTTTGTATTAAAGACCATGATCGAGGAGGAGTTGATCGAGCATATCCGAGAAGTCGCTACACCAAGGGAAGCGTCGAACACATTTGCTACATTGTTCTCACACAATGATGCTCGAATTCAATTCCTGAAGAACGAGTTGATGTCTCTCAAATAAGGAGAAATGTCAATCAATCAGTATTTCAATAAGGTACGCTCTCTATATCATGAAATCTCCCAACTAGATCCAGAATCAAAGATTAATGAGTCACGAATGAGAAGAAACATCAGTCATGGATTACGACAAGAATATGGTGCTCTCGTAATGACCGTATCTAGTTTGTCTAAACAAATAACTCTCTGAGTCAGAGAATCTCTTAGCCAACTAATGAATCTCCATTTTATCACTTTTATTCTTTTATTTTGGCCTTTGATCCCTAGTTAAATGCATGTATATAGCATTAATTTGTACTAAATAGCATCTATTATTTACACTGAAAATATTATACAAAATACTTCTAAAATAAAAGAATAAAGAAGAGGGAAAATGGAATACCAAAGGTATTGAATGACCCTAAACCCTGAGACTAAATCAAGAATTGACTTGGTCGATAAAAAATAACGTAGGGGGAGATAAGCGCCAAAAAATAACAAAGCAACCTATTTTTTATTACTCAATAATTACATTTTGGGATCCATCTTATTCTTTATTATTTATACTTAAAATCAATAAACTTTAAACATGAACTTGTAGATAAAAATACAAAGAAAAATACAATATTTATTTCATTTAAAAATAACACAGTGTGGCCTAGACACTCAAAATAAAAAGCCATAAAGAAAACTTTCTAGACTTATATCCTCTCCATATGAGCTCAAAATTCATCAAACTCACTTGATTGCTCATAAAATTAAATTATCTATTTAATGAATGCGGTTTCGTTAAATTTGGAGTTAAGATGCAAAACTTAGGTTCTAGGCCCTCATTATGTAATATACCCGAATAAAATAATCATCATATTTATTATTTATATTTTTCACTCTTTTATATTTTTATAATTTGGAAATATTATTTGAAATACATGTACATAAATAAAATAAAAAATAAAACAATTAAAAATCTATTAAAATAAATAAGTATGCTATGATACATAAATGAATTATACATGCATATACATATATAATAAAGATAAATATTTATTTAAGTATACAAATAACTTCAGAAAATATAATATATATATGTATTTAAATAATTTATAAACATATAAAATAAGTTTATAAAAGAATAAAATTTTAAATACAAAATAAAAATAAAACATACTATATATAGGTAAATATACCTATATTTGTACATGTAAAATGGAACACCTATAAAATAACTCAAAAAAATAAATAAAAGTCATAATAAAATACTACATAAAATAATAATTATATTTTCATGTTTTGACTAAAAATAAATAAAATAATTTATTATTTATAAAATAATTAATAAGGGATTTTCCCTATTTTGTCTTTTTCTTATCTGATGACGACAATGAGGTGTGGATCAGAGCTGACCTCGATTTACTCCTTGCCCCTCATAGATCTGCATCTGTCAGACCTATACCCCTGATTTCCTTGATTTATTCCTGATGATTCTTTCATTTTTGCGGCTCGATTCCTTCTGAGCTTTTGTTCCTCGATCGCTGACCTTTCACGCGCACACCTTGCCTCGATATGAGGATAACTGATTTGAGCTGTCACCACGATCAAAGCTGACCCTGTACATATACCCTCACAGGAGCTCATTTCAATTTTAATCCATCTTCATGACTTTCCTCCTTCAGATCCTTAGCCCAACGTATCGAGCATGGTGACATCTGCCTCCACGTCGATTTGCAGCGTGTAAGATCGTAGGAAGATCGTCGATCCACCATCAATGGTGAGCTCCGCCTGGTGGTCCACCCGACTCCCTCATCTGTAGGTCGAGCCATAGTGTAACTGTAATTTTAGGTAGTTTTTAGGTTTTGTTTTAATTTCCAGTCTTTATTTCGCGTTTTATTTCGCTACATTATCCTAGATTTTAAGTTTCGAAGTTCGTGGAGCTCTTGCTCCAGCCACCGTTCCACCATTCTTCAGCTGTGCTCCGCCCTGCCTTTCACCCCCAATTCGTTCCCCTTCCATTTCTTTTCGCCCCCATCCACTTCATTTAACCTGATTCTCCCTCGATCAGGAATTCGAGGTCCTCCTCTACCACCTCCCCCGAACATCATCACCCCACCGCATTTCGCCATCATTCCACCCAAATAATACATCTAGGAATCACCTCTTTATGTGCTTGATCTTACTGTGCAGGTTCTAGAGGTCAAAGGCCTCTTTGGAGGCAATTTTTGTCCAAGAACAAATATCCCAGGTGCTCGAGCTTTGCCAGCCATCCAGGACCCCATCACTGGGTCCCAGACTCTTCTAGCACATCCGGCAGCTTTGGGGAGCCTCCAGATCCATTTTGCGACCCTTGGGACGCCCCCAGGTGGTCGAAGTCGACTGACATCGAGGATTGAAGCTCATCTTGCGATGGGTTCTTCCCTGTTCTTTTCGAGGGGCCCACAATCGTTTGATCGAGGTCCATCTCCAGGAGCTCCAGTTGCCATCAGATTTGAGCACCATTAGACATCCGATAAACTTTCGAGATCTAATATCGACCACTCATCCACGAAGTGGTATCGACCGTTGAGGGAGCGACACATGTCCAAGTGAAATAAGCTGTGCCGTCGGATCCAACATGGGGGGGGGGGGGGGATTTTGCAATGTACCACTGCCATTTTTGTATTTTATTTTTAGTCTAAAATCTTTCACATACAGTTATATAAACTTTTGTAAAATTTGTAGTAAGGCCCCTAAGTTTCTTATTTTTGCACTTCGGTCCCTTGCCACGTCACCTCATATGCACATACACGTGAGGCGACAACCATTTTAACGATAACCCGTTAATACACACACGCAATGCACACGCACACGCACGTACGCACACACACACAAACAAACAAACTTACATGCATACATAAATATAATATCTATGTGCACTCATTTTGAATCCTCTATGACCATAATCAATGTCATTCATCTCATTTTATCTAGTATTAATCTTAGATACAATTCCTCATATTACCACCCTTTCTTCTCTCTTGAAAATCAAATGTTAAATCTCCAAAATAATAAAGTATAACTGTAAATTGTAAAATTGTAAACCATGTTCGATTATTCTCCTCCTACTCCTAGCACCCCCTCTCCTTTCGCTCTTAACTGCTAATATTCGTCTTAGTTCTTTCTCAATCCATTTCGATGCTGCCTGCCTTGCACAATGTTATTCCCTTAGTACAACCCACTGCCCTTCCCTCGTGATGTCACCACCCGTTTCATACAATGCCACCCCTCCCATGCGACACCATTTGTCTTCAATATGTTGTTACTCTTCTGCTCTTCATTAAAGAAATATGATTTTGGGATAATTGCCTAGTATGTTTGTTAGTTATTCTTGACCTCTTTGCTTATCTTTTACTTGCTCTAGGTTGAAACCTTATTGTATGGATGAAACTGGATCAATTACACGATCAAATGTACAACTCCCATTTAAGAACAAATAAGCATTACATCAATTCCTTTCATTTTTAAATTGATAAATGATTTTAATTCATATTTTCATAAAATATGTATATTTTTAGTATAGGTATAATCTTAAAAATAAATTCTTTTTCAAATTTAATTCCAATGAGATGTATGTTTCTCAAGTGATGAGCTATATTTAAGTTAGTTTTGTCTTGGATATTGATGAATCTCCATTTCATCACCTTTATTCTTTCATTTTGGCCTTATATCCCTAACTAAATGCATGCATATATCATTAATTTGTCAGAATAAATACTCCCTAATGTGTACAAAATACTGTATTAAATAATGTATATGTATTATATTTATTTCCAAAACTAAAGAATAAAGGAAGAAAAGAAAAGAAACAAGACACCATAGATGTTGAGTGACCCTAGTCCCCGAGACTCAGTCATCATGATGACTTAGTCGACAAGGAATAAAGTATGGGGAGAAAGTACAGAGAACTGTACAAAGATACACAGAAAACCATACATAAAGTCCTAATTTTAATTCATCTATAATTGATTTTTGAAACCTATTTTATATTATTTTTTTTACACTTCAATCAATAAACTTTATACATGAAAGTTGTAGATAAACATACATAGAAAAATACAAAATTTATTTTATATTAAAATAATATACATTGTACAGTCTTCACTCAAAACAAAATCTCAAAATCCCAACTTCACAGACCTGTATCTTCTCCATATGAACTCAAAATTAATTGTATATAAATTTTTATTATCTATTTAATGAAGATTGTTTCATTGAATTTGGAGTTAAGCTGTAAAAGTTGGGTTTTGGACCCCTATAGTACAATATACTTGAATAAAATATTCATTTTATTTATTCTTTGTATTTTTCATTATTTATATTTTTATAATTTTGTAAATATTATTTATAACTTATGTAAATAATTAGAATACAACAAAATCATAAAAAATACACTGAAATAAAAGAGTATACAGCAATGCATAGATGCATTACCTATACATATACCTATATAATAAGGGTTAAAGGAGGCTACTCCCTGGGTGTAGCCAATTGGCTACTCCCACCTCTATTTTTCCCTATTTTTTATTTTATTGGAAAAATACAAATATGTAAATTCATAACTATATCCCCCGAACATGTCATTCCAATTTCGTCAGAAACAGAGATTCCTATGCCCTCCATCTAAAGGGGGTCAATTTCAGAAATTCTGAGATCGTTAAAATTTGTCAGTCTTGATGGAGGGGATAGAAGTCTCGAATTAAGTTGAATTTTGAATGACACCATGGTGACATATTGTGATCTAAATTCCAATATTTTTCATTTCAGAAAAATAAAAAAAATACAGGGGAAAAGGGGTGGGAGCATGTAAGCTCGCTACAAGTAGGGAGCATACTCCCTTTTCCCATATAATAAATAAATCTATTTATTTAAGTATACAAGTAACATAAGAAAAATAAAATAAAAATATATGTATGTACATTTAAAATAATTATAATTATATAAAATAAGTATATAAAATAATAAAATCTAAAATACAAAATAAAAATAAATATGCAATATATAGGTAAAAGTGCCTATATTTATACATGTAAATAACAACCCATAATAAATAACCTCATAAAAATACATAAAAATATAAATTAAATACTACATAAAATAATGGACATTTTTTATTTTATGATCATAATTTAATTAATTCATTTATTAATTAATAATGATTTTACAAATGATTTTCGATTCTCTTTTTTTGGTTGGTCCACGAGGATCAACTAAAACAACTCGACAGTTGACCTCCAATCAACTGTCCTTCTTCGCCTTCTGACCTCTGTCAGATTCACAAGCCCGTCTCTTTCACCAAATTTTCTTCCTTGATTAGAGGCTCGCGGGCCTCTGATCTCTTCTGAAACCTCACGACCGATCATCTCTCTACCTCGCCAGATCCCTAGCTTGATCACACGATCAGTCAACCACCCGCATTCTGGTGACCTTAACCTACCTCCTCTTCTTCTATAAAAATCCCCCTTCTCCACCCTTTTTGACTTTAGTCGTCCTAACCGACCGTAACCCCATTTGCACCTATCGTTGAGCTCCTGGTGATAATAGGAACAATTCCAAGCACTTGCGGCATGGACAAGGTGGATGAAGAGACATATCTAGGTCTGCTACCGCTTACCTTCGGTAACCTTCTCTACTCCGAGTTTCTTAGCTCGTTGAGCTGCTAGAGTAATTTCTTTAGCTTGAACTTACTTCTAGTAGTCTAGATTTAGGTTTAATTACAACTTTTAATTCTACCTTTAGATTAATTTTAAAAATAAAAAAATCACTGGAGCTTCAGCTCCAGCCCTAATCCACCGTCTACATCACTATTATGACCCCTCCGATCATCTCATTTTGATCCCATCCCATTTCTCCACAAAACCCCCACGTTTCACCCTTTAATCCTGTACGGATTCAAGGTCCTCGATCTCCATTCATCATCATTCATTAGAGGTCCACCTCCATCTCCTTCCACGCCTTTTTGCCTAATCCTTGGTCCAAGGACACACCCCTCGAGGCAAGGAGTCTTTTGATGCTGGATAGAAATTACCAGGAGGTGTCTGAAGCCCTGATGATCACCTGGAGAACTTCCAGGTGCTTGGACTTCGTATGAGCATCCAGAACCCTCCCGCCATCCTTGGAGGAGCCCTCTGCACGTGGAGACCCCCCATGAAGAAGAAGGACTGGTTGGCGAAGTGAATAGTGCACGGAGTTGGCCAGAATCAAGGATCAAAGCGACGACACCTAGCTGTTCTGGCTGTTCTTCCACCCCATCTCCAGGCTGTCTGATGAAGTGAGGCACCCATGTTTTATCGTAGCTATCGGATCAACCGTGAAATAAATCCCTTTGCTGCTGTTTGATCAACCACGCGACATGCTTACAATGGTGCGATGAAGGGCGTTTAAGAGGTAATTTATAGAAATCTGCCTTCATATTTTTGTAATTATTAAATAGCCTTTTAAATACTTTATTAAGTTCAAAAAGTACGGGACAATTGCATGTATGCCCTTGAACTAATTTAAACTTGTAGTTTAGTCCCCCACCACGTCACCTCAAGTGGCGGCCCGCATGAGGTGGGCAATTTGAAGGGGTAGACCCCTGATTTTTGTAATTTAAAATTAGTCAACAAAATTTGTATATGAGTGTTATATTTCTGGTATTTTTACACATATCCTCATATCTTTTATTTTAATGGCAAAAATGCCTTCTAGTTTAAGTATTTTTTGCTTGTTTATCTAATTTTTATAAATATCATTCATGCTCAAAAAATCATGAAAAAATAGGATTATGTGTTTGTTTGCATGCTCTTTTACGGTACACAATTAGTTTTGAATTTCACGCATTTTTTCTATTTATTAAAAATCAAAAGGTGAACCATTTATTCCCATTAGCCTTAAAAAATTCAAAAAAAATATAAATTCGTCTTTAAAAATTCTAAAAAATTATTAATTACTTAGTATTGTATTTGGTACATCCAGACCAAAAATACCTAAAAATAAAAAAAGAAAATAATTAAAAATTGAAATGCTCCAAAATCCTCATAAAAATCTTTTTTTTAAATCCAAAAATATTTATTTCTATTCTGTATTTTTATATAAACATATTAGTATAAATTAAAATTAGTTTTGAGAATTTTTAAACCTATATAATATTTTAAAATCTCAAACCAACTCAACCTTTTTTTAGTCCTAGATTTTGTATATTTTGGACTTTAAAAATCCCTAAGTAAAAATATAAAAACCACAAAAATACGTCTTTCTGCAAATTTTGATTATTTTAAGTTGTATTTATAATTATATTACCCTATATTATATATATAGTTATATATATATATCTAAATTATATATTAAAAAGAAAAGAAATAAAAAATCAGAAAATTATAAAAAAGTAAAAAATTATAAAATTAGAAATATAAAAAATATAAATATAAAATTAAAAAAAATAAAAGAACTATTTTATTTAATTTGAAAACCCACAAATTCATTAATTGATTTATTGAGTAAATGTTGTACAAAATACACATTATTATTCATTCATTATTTATTTATAAATAATATACATGCTACACCAATTTGTCTACCTATGTTCGGCAATCTACACACTTGCACCTATACACACATTTTGTAGAGTTAAATAAAATAAATTCAAACTCCACTTTTGTTTGCATTGCTATACATATTCGTAGGTTAATTGTTGTTTGAATCACCTTTAGTGAGTGGTTGCCATGTCGACTATATCTTTGCTTTGTGAGGATGTCAAAAGCGTTTCAACAAATGGCGCCGTTGTCTGGGAGCAATGAAGTGTAGCATGCACTTTGTACATTACATTGTTTACTTTTCTTTTTATTTCTTCTATCATTTATTTTTGATAATTATTTTGACTGTTCTAATCTATATTTCTTTTCGATCTTTCTTGTGAGGGACCGCTTGTCAACTGCTATCTCTCAGGAGGTAGGCACACCTGAGGCAAGTGGAGGTTGGCCTTCTCTTGTGAGCCAACCTGGAGAGAGCATGAAAGAAGAGCAAGGAAGAAGGAGAAGAGCAAGCCATCCTTAGTTTTTGTTTTATTTTGTGAGAGCGTGTCATTATGTTTTATAAATTAATTTGTATCTAATTTGGACACTGCCACACTTAGGAGGTCCAATGCTTGGGTGTCTGTTCACATGTGGGCCTCGTCATAGTTTTTCATGTTTTCTCACCTTTGTTTTATTTTGTTACACACGTTTTGAGCGTGCCTTTGTTTCATTTGTTTGTGGAATGAACCCTTAGACATTAGGACTGCTTGCTCGATAAAATAGGTCCAAACACCTAATAAAAGCATGCTCCTATAGTTCTTTATGTTTGGATTTAATCAAATACTTAATTGTCGATTATTTAGACTTGAGAACGAGCGCTGTGAGAAGATCCATACAATGCTTGCATGATCTGTTGTGGCGGGCACCGAGGAGCTTCCAAGATCGGACCTTTGGATCTTATTTTTAGATAATTAGCATATGGTTCTTCACGATAAATAGCAATTCTTGTTTAGGGAGATTTCTGCCTTTTGCATATCATCATATAGTATAGGTTTATATATTCTATTTTGCATCCCACATGGAGAGAGCTGGGAAGCATTGTAAGTATTCTAACTATGCATGCATCATTAGTCACTAAGGTGAGATTTTCATCTTAGTGACAACTTGCATTACTTTTCCGCCTTCTCCCTCTGTTTTTGCACACATTAGTATTAAAGGAAAAATACAAAAAAATCGTTAGACAGCTTGCTCTGAAAAATATCCAAAAAAGTGAAGACCCAAAAAATTAAAACAAGGGGCTGCTAATAAAATTCTAACCTAATTAAATTTCGTAACGAACCTTCATTATTTGGGGTTCAAGAAGACCACATTATTTTCAGGTACTATCCATACAAAGTGAGATGCGATCCATAAGGCTTAAAGCCCAAATCCCGATCTGTAGCACCTTGATTATCACCTAGACAACGAAGTATTAGCGCTTCTATCGTACGTGATCGGGTAGGACCTCGTCGAACACGGTGTTCCCATCTTGTGTGGAGCATCTGACTTGGTCTGAAGTACTGAGCTTAGGCCACACCCTCATGAGTGTTTCTGTCTCTTCTGTTTGCATATGATACCTCGCTTACGAGATAAGCAGCGGTTTCTCCTATCGGCTTCTTCTCTTTATTTCTTTGGTTGAGTAGCCCCCCATGCACGAGATCAAGGTCCTCTAAGCCTGCATATCACATGCTATAAAGGAGGTGGAACAAATACATGGAGCTTTCCGGGAAGTACACACACTCCTGTAAGGTTAGCATTCTTAAGGACTTCTTATAAGTTTGTCTGAATATAACAATAAAATCAAAAATATAAAAATAGCCTAACTTTTACGGATTCACATATGTTGAGTGGGTGAATCCATCCTTGTCTTGTGTTTGTTTGAATTAGATCTAGGTCAAAGGCCCATTCTCGTGCACTTATACACTTTTTTCTTTCATATGTCTTTAAGTCTCCGATTCTACTCATTTTGAGACTTTTTCCTCTAGACTCCATTTCATCTCTTCCTCTTGTTGATCATTGTATCATTCTATTCCTCTCTAATCTTCTTGTTCTTATAAGATGGCAACTCATGGATGGTTTCGTCGGGACCACGCTGACACCCACATCAATTCCACGAATCTACCATCTCCAATAATTCAAGGCGATTCTCGAGACCCAGTTTGGACCTGTATAACCGATCTCCAAACTCTCCGACTTCGTCCTCTCTTCCAATAAATCAGGATCACTCTTATCCCGCTTCTTGCCCTTTGTGGATGGAGATTGATTTTAGTCAATAACAAATGCTCCATTCACAAACATCTGAAATTGACCCTAATTCCAGATCATCTACACCATCTGGTGCTGAAGAATTTCAGTCAGAAAGGGATACATCATTTTGTGCTTAAACTACACTGGAACCATGCATATCACATATGCTAAGTTTGATTCAGAGATGGCTCCTCAAGGGAAAGGGAAAGGATAGACAACAAACGTCGCCAGGCCAGGACAACTCGATCAGAATACAGTGAATGCACAACTGCTAGCTTCAATTCAAACCAAACAACAACTCACCGATCATGCCTTAGCCCAAGCTGCTTTCTAGGAAATGCTGAATGATTTGAGGAGAGAGAGAGAGAAAATAGAGGAGGAGGAGAAAATGAAGAACCAGAAGATGAGAACCGTGGAGGACTGCAGATGTACTACGAGGGGGAGGCCCAAACCCACTCTCAAAGAAACTTATAATCCTGGTGCTTGCCAGATGACTGAGTGGATACAAATTCCTGTAGTCCACAAACATTTCAAGCTCAAGCCTCAATTCCTCACTCTTCTACCGTCACTCCATAGGAACACTAACGAGGAACCTTACATCAATCTTTAGCAATTCTCTCGCATCTGCCGCACCACTCACTATCCCAACATCTCGTTGGGCATAGTCAAAATGATCGCATTCCTTTAGCCTTCAAGACAAGGCTCTCTACTGGATTAACCATATGGAGAAGGTCATGACGACCTGGGAGGAGTTGAACTTTGCATTCCTCCAGAAGTACTATCCATTGGGTCATCTTAATCATATGCAACCCTGAATCCGCAATTTCTCTTAAGGCCCGCACAAGTCGATACATGAAGCTTAGGAGAGGTTCCGGGATTTACAAGAGAAATGCCCCCACCATGACATCCCTTGGACCTGCTTGGCTAGCACTTTTTTGGGGGCCTCAATCTAGAGAGTCAGAGGCTAGTCGTTACTGCCTGTGGCAACTCACAACAAGGATGAGGATGTTGTATGGAGAATCTTTGAAGAAATGGCTGAAGGAGAGGCCACTCTATCCTCATCCCAATCTTATCAGTGCCAACCGCAAGCCCACCACAAGCCTGTCAACATAGCAACAACCAGTAAGAAGGGCATGGGCGAGAGCTCCAACCTCAGCATCACCAGGAGCCACCTGTCTAAAGTTGATATTATTGAAAAACGATCACAAGACCTAGAGAAATTATCTATGATCGAACAGAGAATCCAACACCTGGACATGGTGGATGAGATCTCAAAGCAGCTGGAGCTGCTTGTCAGCACCATCAATACTGTGCAATCTGCGAGTCCAACTGCCCCCACTTCAGCTGAGACGAAGGAACAATCATGTCCACAACAACCTCAACCAAGTGCATCTCAGCCTCAGGTCCAACACGTATATTACGTGCACGCTCCTGACCAGTCACCGTCATCCTAGTAGATTGTCATGTACGATCCTAAATCCAACCCCCTTCTTATGATCCATTCTCACCACCACCACCACCACCACCAATTGATCAACAGGTGAATGGCATTTGGAACAATGATGCCCAATTGGCCCATCCAAGCGGACATCAACATGTCCAATCTTCAGCAATTTCGATCATATCATCAACATCGGGGTGGGTGGTTTGTCCAGGGGTCTTACTAGCCTTAACAACAACCTCCATAGTATTAGAACACTTGGATGCAGAATCACTAATACTAGCAACCACAATACCTCCACTACCGGCCACAACAACAGTGCACTACTGCTTAATTATACTAGTACCCTCCTCCTTTGTAATTTCATCAACAACAACTCCCACCTCCTCACTATGATTACCAGAATTCCCAACCTCAGGAATATCATTCTCAACGTGGTCAACACGCTAAATCCTCTGAGGCCGTACTAGTGAACCTTGCTTTTGAATGCCTGTGCCAACTTGTTAAAGGTCTCGCATAGATTTCTCAGAAGCTCGACGACCTTACTACCACCAAAACAACTATTCTATTATAGGTCAAAGCAAACCCCAACAACTTTAAAAGGAAAGAGCAGGTAGCCTATGATATCCCCTCTGATCCAATAGAGTCAGGTATTTCAGATTATATGTTATCTCATGCAGTGACCCTCAGGATTGGAAGGATGTTGTGGCCATCAACCACTCAGAAGGGGAAGAATAAAGTTACTTCTGAAGAACCATCTTTTGCATCAGACGAAACAACAACAGAGCCAGGTGAGGAAGAAGATGATGGAGGAGCAACAACACCAGACCACCACAACCACCACAATAGAGAGGAAAATTTTCAAAAAAATCAACAAAAAGAAAATTTACAAAAAGAAATGAAGAGCCCAAGCCAAGAAGGACCAACAATGGAGGAGCAAGCACCTAATACCGATATAGAGCATCCCGACGAATCCCAAGCTCCTGTTCATAGATTTTTGCATATTTTGCATGATGACCCATCTGTTGACTACTCATATGTAAATAATTCTGTAATTAAGAATAATAAATTTTCTTCTGTGGATATTTCATTTCCTACAATAATGAAAAATACCAAAAAAATAAAAAAAAATTCAAAAACCACATTGTCTGATCCTGGATTGGTTGAAATTATTGATAACCCTTTTTTGAAAATACCACTAAAGGCCATGAACTACATGCCAGCTGTGAAGAAAGGATTGAAGGAAGCATGTACCTCCAAGCATCCAAACCACAATAATAGACGCATCAGAGGAGAGAAACACATCTTGACCATGGCCACAATAAATGCGATCAGTGACCTCCCACAGAAAAAGAAAGACAAGGGAGCACCCAACATCAGATGCCAGATCTTTGACCAAGTCTTTGAGCGGACTCTGCTTGATTGAGGGTATTCAATAAATTTCATGCCTCCTCACTATTGCAAGAATTTGGGCTTGGATCGCTTAAGCCAACTAGAATAGTCTTACAGTTCACATGATCTATCTGTGAAGCGACCTAGAGGTATGTTGGAGGACGTTATCATAACTTTGCAGGATATGTAATATCCAGTTGATTTTTTAGTTCTAGATATAGACTCACTTACACCATTACTCCTGACGTCGATCATTCTAAGCCGACCATTCCTTCGCACAACCGAGGCGGTCGTCGACTATGGGTCTGGGAAGGTCACCTTCCACTATAGCTATGAAAAAGTTACTTTGGATATGGTCAGTGAGACAAAAGCTGCATATGAAGGAGGGAAGATAAACTTAGCTATTCAGGACTGTGATATCATAAATATCAGGATCAACAAATCTCTTTGAATGATACCTTCACACAGGAATTCCTCTCTTCAGAGGAAGACCTGTAAAGCATAGTCCGTCCATGCTTCCTTGCCGACTTGGAGACTGAATCAGAATTCAAGTCACTAAGACGCATGTTTGAGGGAGGTTCAACCCTATCTGAACAAGAAGAGTTCATTGCAAACATGTTTGGCACCTTCATTTCTGAGCTAGGAGTTACGAAGGTGGACAGTGCCTCATTACAATTAGCACTTCATCCAGCTACCAACACAATTGCTGAAGTAGCCGTGGAGCGAACTCAAGAGATACTAGAACTCAAACATCTCCCGACAGGCCTGAAGTATGCATTCCTCACGGTTGAAGAAAACATGTATCCGGTCATCATCAACAGCTGTATGACTCCGGATCAAGAAACTCGACTTCTCGAAGTTCTAGAGAAAAACCGCAAGACACTTGGTTGAAGCATTTCTGATCTCAGTGGATTAAATCCTAGTTTATGTTCACACCACATTTATCTAGAAGAAGATTACAAGCTGTTATGAGAATTCTAAAGAAGACTGAACCCGAACCTACAAGACGTAATATGAAAGAAATCACACGATGGTGTAAGGCAAGCTTCATTTACTCAATCTCTGACTCCAAATTAGTGAGTTCCTTGCATGTAGTGCTAAAGTAATCAGGGCTCACCGTTGTAAAGAATGATCAAGGAGAGGAGATCTCTATCCAAGTACATACATCTTGGCAGGTGTGTGTAGACTATCGTCATCTGAATGCCGCAATGAAGAAGGGCCACTTCCCTCTACCATTCATTGATCAAGTTCCCAAAAGACTAGCATGGAAGGAATACTTATGCTTCTTAGATAGGTACTCCGAGTACAACCATGTGGAAATCACCCCTGAAGATCAAGAGAAGACCACTTTTACCTACCCGTTCGACACTTATGTTTTTTGGAGGATGCCCTTTGGCCTATGTAATGCTCCAGCAACTTTCCATAGGTGCATGCTCACCATCTTTTCCTATATGGTGGGAAGTTTTCTCGAGGTTCTCATGGATGATTTCTCCATCTACGGTGATAGCTTCAATTCTTGCCTTTAGCACCAAGACAAAGTGCTACAGAAATGCTATGAAGTCAATCTTATACTGTCTTGGGAGAAGAGACACTTCATGGTTATAGAAGGAATTATGATGGGCCACGTCGTCTCCAAGCGAGGCATGGAGGTCGACCCGACAAAGGTGGATGTGATCTCCAAACTCAAGCTACCTCAGAACGTGAAGAATGTGAGGTCATTCTTAGGGCATGTCACTTTTATCATCGGTTTATCAAGGACTTCAACAAGCTTGCTTGACCTCTTACAGAGCTGCTCTATAAGGAGACCGAGTTTATTGTCAATCAAACAATCCTCCAATCATTTTATCAGTTGAAAGAGCTCGTCACTCAAGCTCTTGTCTTAAATCTGCCGGATTGGTCTCTTCCCTTTGAGATCATGACGGACACATCATATTTTGCAGTTGGGGCTGTGTTAGGACAAAGAAAAGATAATTTCCATTTGCTGTTCACTACGCTAGCAAGACACTCGATGAAGCACAGAGAAATTACACAGTCACAGAAAAGGAGATGCTAGTGGTTGTCTTTGGATTAGAGAAGTTCAGATTCTACCTTCTTGGATCTAAAGTTATAATTTTCACAGACCACTTTACCATTCGGTACCTACAACAAAAGAAGGATGTAAAATCAAGACTACTCAGATTGATCCTTCTCCTCCATGAATTTGACCTAGAAATCCGTGACAAGCTTGGAGTCCAGAATGTGGTGGTAGACCACCCCTCCAGAATTGAAAGTCAAGATACTCAGCTGAGAAGTACACTAATCACAAACACCTTCCCTGATGAGTCAATTCTTAGCGTGACATCTCTTCCATGGTATGTCGATATTGTGAATTACCTCGTCTCTGGGGTGGTTCCACAAGATTGGACGAGAATTAAGAAGGAAAAATTCATGTACGATATTCAATTTTACTAGTGGGAGGACCCATACTTGTTCAGGGAAGGAGTGGGTTGCATATAACGTCGATGTATCCCTCAAGAGGAGTACACTGGTGTCTTCGAGCACTACCATAAACTAGAATATGGTGGACACCATTTTGGGAGCAGAACAACAACAAAAATACTACAGTGTGGCCTCTAGTGGCCGACACTATTTACGGATGTAGATCAATATGTGAAAGCCTGCACCGACTATCAGAAAATGGGTAGAAAATTAAAGAGCAAGTGGACAGGTCGTTGATGAATCCCCATTTCATCTCCTTTATTCTTTCATTTTGGCCTTTAAATCCTGGCTAAGTGCATGAAAATAACATTAATTTGTATAAAATAACATTCATTATTTATTGTATAAATACTGTATAAAATTATGAAATTAATGCCAAAATAAAAGAATAAAGGAATAAAAGGAAAAGAAATAAAATATCAAAGGTATTTTATGACCCTAAACCCTGAGACCTAGGCATCATGATCACTAGGTTGACAAGGAATAAAATAGGGGGAGATAAGTGTCAATAAACACAATAAAAACCCCTAAGTTTTATTCTTCAATAACTCATCTTTAGGACCTATCCTCAAATCAATAAACTTTGTACATAAAAGTTGTAGATAAAAATACATAGAAAAATACAAAATTTATTTCATGTAAAAATAATATACAATGTACATTCTACACTCACAATAAAATCCCAAAAACCAAACTTCATAGACTCGTATCTCCTCCATACGAACTGAAAATTCATCAAAATCAGTTTAATTGTATAAACTTTTTATTAGCTATTTAATGAAGGTGGTTTCATTTAATTTGGAGTTAAGCTGCAAAAGTTAGGTTTGGATCCTTATTGTATAGTATACATGAATAAAATATTTATTTTATTTATTCCTTATATTTTTAATATTTTATTTTTTTAAAATTGTGTAAATATTCTTTATAGTACATGCATATAATTAGAATGAAATAAAATCATTAAAAATACACTAAAATAAAATAGTATACAAAAAAACATAGATGAATATACTATACATATACCTATATAATTAATACCTATATTTAATTAAGTGTACAAATAAACTCAAAAAAATACAATAAAAATATATTTATGTATATTTAATTAAGTCATAAATATATAAAATAAGTATAGAAAATAATAAAATAATAATATACAAAATACAAAATTAAAATAAAATACATATTATATTGGTAAATATACTTATAAATATACTTGTAAAAAGGAACCTATAATACATTAAGTTGTAAAAATAATAAAAATCATATTCAAGTACCACATAAAATAATAAACATTTTTCATATTTTAACCACCACCACCACCAACAACAAAGCCTTTTCCCACAATTAAGTAGGGTCGGCTACATGGATTCTTCGCCTCCATTCAGATCTATCTTGGGTCAATCCCGGGCTTATATCCACAAACAAAGATCCCTTCGTATGGTCTCTTTCCAACACTTCTTGGGCCGTCCCCACCCTCTCTTAGTTAGCTCAACATCCCAACACTCGCATCTCCTAACTGGTGCATCGGCTGATCTTCTTTGCAAATGACCAAACCATCTTAAGCGGTTTTCTCGCATCTTATCCTCGATCGGAGTAACACCAACTTTCTTTCTGATTGCATCATTCCGAATTCGATCTTTGCGTGTGTGTCCACACATACACCTTAGCATTTTCATTTCTGCTACAATATGCACATGTCTATGGTTCACAGGCCAACATTTAGATCCATAGAACATAGCAGGTTTTACGACTGCTTTGTAAAACCTTCCTTTAATTTTTAAAGGAATTTTCTTATCATAGAGAACAACAGAGGCTCCTCTCCACTTTAGCCAGCCTGCATTTATTCTATTAGTAACATCTCCATCAATTTTCCCATCATGTTGCTAAATAGATCCCAGATATCTAAAAGAATCTCTCTTCTGAATGTTATCATCGCTAATCTTCACCTCAATTCCTTCACCATTGCTTCCATCAAAGGTGCACTCCATATATTCTATCTTAGCCCTACTTATACAAAATCCTTTACTCTCCAACTCATGTCTCCAGACCTCAAGCTTCTCATTTACTCCATCTCTAGTCTCGTCAATCAACACAATATCATCAACAAATAACATTCACCAAGGTAACTCATCCTGAATGTGACTTGTCAACTCGTCCATAATCAAAGTAAAAAGAATTAATAAAATAATTTAATATATTATTTCGAATTAATAAGGAAAATTTCCCTAGTTTTGTCCGTTTCCTTGCCACGTGGCCCAATGGGAGATCGGTCAGAGTTGACCCCGGTCAACTCTCCGGCCTCCTAGGACTGCATTGTCAGACCGTTACACCCTTGTGTTCATCGATTTTTGGAGGCCGATTCTTTCACCCTTTTGTGTTGATTCCTTCACGACATCTGTTCCTCGATCGAAGACCTATCACGCCAGATCACTACTTTGATTTGTGGAGCTTTGTATCGAGCCATTCACCTCAATCTTCTCATCTGTTGTACATAACCTCTTTGCCTCCGTCCTTCTCATTTTGGTTCCCTTTCCATCCATTTTGGCTCCTCGAAGCACCTTCGTGGTTGAGCTGCTCGTAAACGGGAGGAGTCCCTATGATCCACAGCGAGGAGTGGCGTAGAAGGTGGATCCCGCCCTATCACTGGAGCTTGCTTCCGACGGTTCATCTCACGGTCTCCGACCGCTCGAGGTTAGTTTTCTTTGCTTCTTAGGTAGATTTAGTTCTCGTCTTTCATTTTTGCACTTTTCTTTCATGTCTTAATTATTGTTCTAGCATAGTTTAGGTTGATTAGCTTTGCTGGAGCTCTTGAGCTTCAACCATCATTTCTAGCCGTCTACCCTTGTTTCGACCACCACTTCTCACCCCATTACCTTGCCTCTCTGCTTCTCCATCATGTGGTCCACCTAGCTCCCCCAGATCCCTTCGGATCTGGACCACCGATGTCCCCTTCCTCCTCTTCACTGGATGTCCATGCTCCACTCCATCCTGCTTCTATTCCATGCCTAATCGGGTCAAGGCAATTTTCCCTTGACCCGTGATTTTCTCTGTGCAAGCCCTTAGCTTAAAGGAAACCTCCTAGGCTCGAATCAACCTGCAAGAAGCACTCAAGGTACCCCAGGTTTGACGTGAGCTCCCGACCTTGATCTTCAAGGTCTAGACCATTTTGAAGATCCCTACAGTTGTGGACCACCCTCTGGAGTATTTCCCCCACCTCAACAACTTGATCCAGTGCGTGGAGATGAAGATTCGAAAGGAGAAAGGAGCTCCAGGGCCAAGTTCTTAATATGTTCTTCGTGAGCCCTTCTCCGCCATCTGATCAAGGCTAGATGCCAATGCGAGTAGTAGATGTCGATGAGCCCCCACCATTGGCTCCCCACTTGGGATCTAATCTCAGACATCCAAGGCCCAACCGTTATCGTCCGCCTAGAGAACGACACACGTCAAGTGGATACAACACAGTCGCATGATCGCGTGCACGTGGTGGGTAAATTCCATATCCCTATTTTTTGTTTTATTTTTATTTAGTCGTGTAATATTTTTGAACAGTTATATATTTTCCGTGCTTTTGTAAAAGGGCCTTTGAGCTTTATTGATATTGCATCTAGGTCCTTGCCTGCTCAGCTCACGTGGCCACACACGTGAGCTGAGCATTTTACAGTTTAACCCTTATAGGTATTTGTAATTATCAGGGTAATTGCATTTTAGCTCCTGACTTTTATTCTAATTACAAATATACCCCTGCTAGTTCAATTAATTTTTGTGGTTCTTTTTTATTTCCTAAAAACGTCATTCATGCTCCAAAAATTATGAAAAAATAGGGGTTTTGTGCTTCTTTGCATGCTCTTCCACACTATATAATTAATTTTGCATTTTAGGCATCTTCCTATTTATTAAAAATCAAAATAACATGTTATATTTTCTATTTGCTTTAAAAAATCCAAAAAAGTATAAAATTGTATTTTAAAATTACAAAAAATATATGTTTGTTTATTATTGTATTTTGGACCTCCGGACCAAAGATTCCTAAAAAATAGAAAAAGAAAATCACTAAAAATTAAAACGCTACGAAATCTTATAAAAAAATAAAAAATCTTTTAAAAATCCAAAAATACTTAATTATGGTTATGAATTTTCTTTATGTTATATAATATCTATTGAAGATAGTTTTGGAAAATTTTGACTCTATTTCGTATTTTGAAATTAAAAAAATCGGCCAATTTAAAAAATCACTAATTTTGTGTGTTTAGGACTTTAAAAATACTTAAATTAGCAAAAATCCTTGAAAAACCATAAAAAAATTAGAAAAGAATCAAAATATTTTTTTCTAAAAAATTTGGTTATTTTTTTCATATTTATAATTGCTATATCCTATATCCTATAATATACTTATATAGTTATATATATCTTTATTATATATTATACTAAAAAAGAAAAATAAAATTAGGAAATTATAAAAAGGAAAAAAGATTATAAAGCTAAAAAGTTAAAAATATAAAAAAATGTAAAAAAATTTAACATAAAAAACTCACAAAAAAATTAATTAATTGATTGATTAATTGAGTGAATATTGTACATCTATACCTATATTATTTTTTTCATTATTTATATATAAGTAATATACCTTCTACACCGACTTGTCTCCCTGTGTTCAACACTCTATATACTTGCACCTATACACATCTTTTGGTAGAGTTAAATAAAATAAAATTTAACTCCACACACTTTGCATTTCTTTAATCATTGGTTGTGGGTTAATTGTTGTTTGAATTAAGGTTTCTTGTGGGTCGCCACCGCGACTTTGTCTTTGCCTTGTGAGGACATATTAGACCCGCGAAAAATCCATTTTAAGACCTGTACAGAGTCAGGACTGTGCGTGACAATGGAAGCATACTGATATCAGAACTGTCAGCGGATACACATCCCTTCATAGTCAATGGTCAGCTGCTGAAGCCGTACTTAGAGAATGATACATTCTTGGCTATTGTAGACTCTATACAAGTGACTTTTGATGATAATTTCAGTGCTACAACTTTAGTGGAGCCGGACAATGCTCCCAAAAGTATTTTTGAGCAGTTAATCTTTTCTTCTTTTCTTCTTTTCATTTTTAATCTTCCAATTCTTTCTTCTGTGTTGCCCTTCCCCCATTTATTTGTGTTATATTTAGGATATGCTTCATCCTAAAGTATGGAGGGGGGGAGTGCCCTCAGGTTGTTTATTCTTTGATCTCTCACCTATCCCATCAACTCTTGCCTTTTTGTCTATACTTAGGGATATTTTACCCTAAGTAGATGGGGGGACATGTTGATCTGGTGATTATTCATTCCCACCCTCGAACCTCCCAAAATGTTCAATACAGTCTGCTATACTCAAGATTAATTAATCCTTAGTATATGGGGGACTGTCAGTTTCCTATTGTTTATTCCATCATTGTAGCATAGATTTTTCCTATACTAGTACAAATTATGTATTTATTTTCTCTTCGATCTTATGAGGACATAGCTCAAGCTAAGTATGGGGGGGGCGTCATATGTATTTTAGCCATAACTCGTACTTGCGTATTTTCAATAATATGGCTAACTAATAAAATACTACTACTAATAATAATAAATAAAAAAAATAAATTTATATATACTGATTAATAAATCATGTCAAAATGTTTTGCGAATTGTTTGAAAACTGGTTGGAAATTCTTTTTGAAAACTAAATCTTTTAGAAATTGTTTTGAAGATATTTTGTAAAATGTTTTCAACCTTTATAAAAATATTTTATTTGTAAAAAATCTTTTCTTTGTGTGACTAAAAAGTTGAAAATCTATTTGCAAATGGTTTAGAAAATGGTTGCAAATATAGTTTGAAAAATCTATACATACTGTTTGAAAAATCTTTACATAATGATTTTCAAATTTTGTAAATGTTTGTAAAAATTATTTGTCAAATTAGTTTACAAAATAAAGTTTTCAAAATATCTGTGAAAATCTTTTCAAATTATTTTGAGAACAATGTATATAATTCAAGCAAATAAAGATCCTTTACGATCCCCTGTATACACAAACCAGTAAATCTTTTAAATTAAAATTCTTATAAATGACAAGATGCATCCATGTAAATATTTGCACACATTTCTTTTCCTAAAACCTTTTTCTTTTGAAAAATTCCAAAACATTTGCAAATATTTTCAAAATTGCATAAAAATTTGCCAAACTTTTTAAAATCCATAAAAGTTCAAAATCAGAAAATTACATCACAAAAATATTTGCATACATTGTACATAGGATTTGCATTTTTGGATTGATTATAACATTTGAACAAGTCTAAATAAAATCCGTAGATTGGATCTTGGCTGGACCTTAATCTAATTGATCACATGAACCTTATAAGAACTGGAATTGAGGCACTTCATGTCTAGTAGACTTAATTCTTTGAGACCACGAGACTTGGTTCAATGTCGTCTTGACTAACTATGTAAATAATTTCAAAATACATGTATGACTGTTGTTGCTTGCACACCTTCACCTTGTTCACCTCAGTTGAAGTGGTAAAGGGCTGGATTTGTCGGTATGAGACGCAAGCCAATGGAAACATCGGAAGTCACGCATTTGTAGCAATTGTACCCTAACCCGATCCAATAGCCTTGAGGTCTAAAGATAGAAAGCTTGTGGGTTGCAATAATGCTTCAAAAGAGGGATAATATACTGGCTCAATAGAAAAAATCCTTATGTAAATGTTGTTGCATATAGTATTCAAAAAAAATGGAAAAATTAGAAAACTCCCAAAAGAAAAGGAGGGGAAACATCAAGAAATATCAGTTCCCGTCGGAGTATGTATATATTTATATAGCCAATAAGCAAGCTTGAGCTTCAAAGTCAAATGTGTGTGAGCCTGCAGCCAGATGACTTGCCTACACTAATCAAGCATCCCTTGGATAGGTAGCTACACTGTCTACCATCCATTCTCTTCTCCACCTCCTCTTCTTGAGCTCATTGTACTTGAACTCATAAGGGAATGCCCCGCTTCTAGAGTAAAGTGTTATTGGATTGGGGAATTAGGGTCACCAAGTTGGAGAAGACTGAGTTTTACCTCTTAGGAGCTACCTATCACTAAAACTGTAGACTTATAGTCATAAGGGACTACGTATGACATTGAAGTGTAGTGACCTGCCTTTTGAGGAGACTTGGGCAACGTTTTGTGACTCTTAACGGCTATTGTGTTTCAAGTTCAGTTCTCAATAAGGTTCCAACCAAACTTTATTCTCCAAAAGTCCGTCTGAGCACCAAACTTTGATTATTATAAGGACAAGGTTTAAAGTTAAAATCAATCCAAGTTCTTTCTTTATTTTATTTTCTACACTCATTAGGAATAAGTGTTTGTTAGGGACTAGCAAAGGCAAGTATAGGGGGTGATGAATCTCAATTTCATCACCTTTATTCTTTCATTTTGACCTTAAATCCCTAGCTAAATGCATGTATATATCATTAATTTGTCAAAATAAACACTCTATAATGTGTACACAATATTGTATTAAATATTGTGTATTTATTATAAATAATTCCAAAATTAAAGAATAAAAGGAAGAAAAGAAAAAAAGATTAACCATAGGTGTTGAGTTACCCTAGCCCCCGAGACCCAACCATCATGATGATTTGGTCGACAAGGAGTAAATTGGGAGGAGATATAGGATAGAGAATTGTACAGATACATATAAAATCATACATAAAATCCTAATTTTAATTCATCTACAAATGATTTTTGGCACATATTTTATGTTATTTTTTTACACTTCAAATCAATAAACTTTGTTCATGAATTTTGTAGATAAAAATACATAGAAAAATACAAACTTATTTCACATTAAAATAATATACAATGTACATTCTACACTCAAAAAAATCCCAAAAACCCAACTTCACAGACCCGTATCTTCTCCATATGAATTCGAAATCACCAAAATCACTTTAATTGTATATAACTTTTTATTAGCTATTTAATGAAGGTGGTTTCCATTAATTTGGAGTTAAGATGTAATTTGGATCCTATA